>JABUQX010046673.1:30000-75114 GCA_015478945.1 Trachelipus rathkii
CTTTCTTCTTCATTCTTCTTCTTCTTTCTTCCAATTGTTCTGCTTCATCCTATCCACCTGTGGTTTAATTAGCTCCTTCTCTTCCTCTCTTCTTTCTAAATCTTCTTCTTTACTTTTTTCTCCTATCTTTTTCTTTTTTCTTTTTTTCTTTTTCTTTTTCCAAATCTTATATATATCTTTTTTCCTTTTTTCCTTTATTTTCTTCATCTTTTTAATATCATTTTTTCTCTCTTTTTCCTTCTTTTTGCTTTACATAGTTTCTTTTTTCCTTTTCTCGTGTCTTTTTACTTTCTCTTGTGTTTGCCCGGGCCGTCTATTTTCTCATTCATTCTTCTTCGGTTATTTCGAAGTATGACTTGTTCAATCTAATAATATCATATTGTAGACATCCAAAGTGTACTATGTTTTGCAGGAATCTGTTACGACGTACTTATTGTCATTGTGGACTTCTTTTCATACTCATCGTTCTGAAGATGATATCATATCGCGCGTTTAACGTTTCTATAGAATAGAGGTGACCAATTGATAGGGCAGGGGCAGGAATACTCATTCTCTTTATATGTTTATTTTTAATATCTTCTTTTTTCTTTCCTTCTCTTTTGCTACCTTTTTTTTCCTTTTCTTCTGAGGTTTCTTTATTTTTTTGCGCCACTCATGTTCCCTTCTTCTCTCCTTTCTTTTTCTTCTCTCTCCTCTCCTCTCCCTCAACAGAAAACTTTTCCTCTCCCTCTCAAATTCCTGCTCAGCTCTTACCGTCCGGCAATCCATACTCCTTCGCCTCTCTTCTCTCTTCTACCTTGTCTCCCACTTCCTACTTAGCTCCGAAAGTAAGTCGAAATTTCTCTAACTCAAAGTAGGTGCGCACCCTTACTATGCCAGCTCTGCAGATCCTATCTCTTTTTAAATCAGATCGCCATCTGATCTCCTCGTCCTCTCCCTCCCCTCTCCCTTCCTCTCCTCTTAGTCCTCCTCCTCCTCCCTCCCTCTCCTCTCCTCTGCCTCTCCTCTCCTCTCCTCTTCCTGCTCGCTCTCCCTCTCCTCTCGCTCTCCTCGTCCTCTTCCTCTCCTCTCCGTCTCTTCTCCTCTCGCTCTCCTCTCCCTCTCCTCTCCTCTCCCTCCTCGTCCTCGTCTCTCCTCTGCCTCACTCCTCATCCTTCTCCCTCCTCTCCTCTCCTCTCCTCTCCTCTCCTCCCTCTCCTCTCCCTCTGTCTCTCTCCTCTCCTCTCCTTCTCCTCTTCCTTCCTCCTCCTCCTCTCCCTCCTCTTCCTCTCCTTCCTCTCCTCTCTCTTCCTCACTCCTCTCCTCTCCAGTGCCTCCTCTCACTCTCCTCTTCTCTTTCCGTTCTCTTTTCCTTCTTTCTCTTCTTTCTCTTCTTCTTCTCTTCTCACTCTTCTCTTCTCCTTCCCTCTCTCTTCTCCTTTTTCTCTTTAGTCTCTTTCTTCTCCTTCTCTTCTCTTCTTTCTCTCCTCTTCTCTCTTCTCTTCTCTTACCTGTTATCTGGTTTGTTTTTGTCTTATTATTTGTTTTGCTCTTCTAGATTGTCTTTGCTCTTTTATTCTTCTTCTCTTCTCTTCTCTTCCTCTATAAAATCTCCTCCTCCTCCATACAACGCGCCCCCTTCTGTCTCCTACCCTTCTTAATTTCCCGGATTTGCCCCCCCTCAACCCCACCCCGCTTGGCTGGACTTCAACTACATCTACTCCGCCACCCTCCTTATGGGGTGTATCTTTCTCTCGTTTCACTCTCTCATATCTTCTCTTTCCGTACGATCTTCTACGTTTCCACATGAGTCTATATAACTCTTCAAAATCTTCTCTTTCTTCGACCTTCTATTTCTCTTTCTCTTCGTCTTTTCTCTTCTCTTCTCTTCTTACTTTAGATATGCTCTATTCTCTCCTCTCATCCATCACTTATGACTTAATCAAACTCTTTGATAAGAAGTGAATAATTACATTTAATTCAAAAAATATACATGAACTCTTTAAATTAAGAATCTCGCAATCTCGTCCTCTCTCTCTCTCTTTCAGCATGTTACACTCCAAACCCTCTTCTTCCTTGTTACTTCGATCCTTACATTTTCCTTTTTTTGCTCCCATTCCTCCTCTCCTCTCCCTCCCCTTCCTTAAGCATCGTTCTTTTACCAATCAATAACCTGTCCGCTTTGGGATTATGATTTTATTTCGGCAGCGATCATTACTCCAATAGCGATCTAAATGAGCTTGTTTCCAAGTCCAATGCAAAAACCAACCCTCCCACATGTGCGTATCCTGCGATCGAAGGCGCGTAGTGGCGCTGTCTTCTTCTCCCTCTCTCATTCTTTTACCTCCTTAAAATTGTTTTTTACTCCTCATCCGTCCTCATCCTCCCTCTCTTTCTCCTCTCTTCAATCTCTTTCTACCAATCGACCTCCTGTTCCTTTTTCTTTTATATTCTTTCTCTCCTCTTCTCTTCTCATCTTCCTTCTCTCTTCTCTTCTCTTCCTTCTCACGGAGTTGATCTTTCTGGCACTCTTCTTGTTGCTTATCTTCCTTCTCGTCTTTCTTCCTCCGTTGCTCTCAATCTCCTCTGCATCTGTCTTTCACATAATCCCTCTCCACAATTCATAAAAAAAAACTTTAATAAATACTTCTCTTTTTTCGTATGGTCTTCCGCATTTCAGGCACTTTTAAATGAAAATATATCCTACTTCCCATGGGGGCTCCTCATAAACCGTACTACTTCTCAGATAAAACAGCACTTGACACACTGAACTAACATTTTTGCTTCTTGAACCTACGATCGACAAAGTCATAAAAGGTATATCACAAATTCTCGGCAGCGGAAAAGCTCTTGTCAGGGGAATTTCCGCAATAGTCTAATGTCCCTGACTATATTTGTTTTATCCTCTCTATAGGGATTCCTGAATGAATAACTGGGTTTCGCTTAATTTTTTTTATAGTTGCGGTCGGCGCTCAACACCTTGGTGGTACCCAGAGTTGCCTTCCTTTTTCAACCTCTTCAAGTCCATAACGCAAAAGAGAGAAGTTAATAAGATAATAACTTATCTTATATCTACAGGCATCATATACTATTAAAAGCAAATCTTGCTCATAAAACCAGATATACTATTATTAACCACCCCAAACATGATTATTTTTTTTAATATATAGCAGATACCGCAGCGAGAATACCGGGCTAAACAATCTCGGTGAATTAATGAGGGACATAAGGGCTTTCGAGTCCACACTTTGGAGGGTTATCGTCTGAGTAATTTAAGACCAAATACTCTTTTACTTTTTTCCTAGGCGAAACTATAATCAAATAGGCATATCGTTTATCTTCTTATAAGTTCACCCAATACTTATCCCTATCTTCTGCTCTACCACCCCCATCCTAATCCACGTACCTTCCTCTATCTAGTTGAGGTATAAGTTTAATCACAGGTAACCTACCATTACTGATCAGTTTTGCCCGTCGCTCTCTGACTTCTTCCTCCATAGGACTCCTCAATCCACAGGCAATGTTCAATTTATTGGAGGGAATTGGAACCATTTTTTCTCTCTCGGTTAACCACACGTTATCTCGAGAGACCAATTTTGAAGAGAACCCTTCGCACAAATCTTTACTTTTACCCAAAATTTAAACAATGATTCCATGATTTGTATAAAGGCCGTGAATGCCTGAAATTTTTTATTATTTCAACATAAGGGCTTCCAAAACCATGACTATGAAACTGGACTCTATCTAAACCTGCTGTCATTCCCTTAGTTCGCTAGTAGTTTTCACGTTGTATTGTTACACTGAGACTTTCTAATAAGAAAACAAAATGATACACAAAATACTTATCCCCGCCTCTCTCAGGTTTAATGATATGTTCACGGAACGGTCGAGGTTTATTTGCCGCAATGAAAGAAGGAGGAAGGTAGAGAGGCTCTCAGTACTGGATGCGTTAGGTTATATATAAATTACATATATTACCAGCTCTCTTGTGATTTTAAGCTAAATTGCCATGAGTATACAGATCGACCGCACCACAAGGAGTAAGGATGAAACGTTATACCAAAGCTCGATGATTTATGCCATCTCCGTTACACTGCATTCTGCTGCGACTGAATATCAAAAATGTTGGGATAACTGAGTCAAATAGTAGGTAGACTTTAATATCGACTATCTAGCAAATAAACCAAATCTATTCTGCGCGTTTTATAAATAACAGAGTATGCTGAAACTATAGAGTATATGAGACCATACAATGAACAGTTAAAGACAGGGATTATACACGCAAGAAAACTATATTACAAAAAATTACAAACTCGGCCAAACCATGAACACTAATAGACACCTTCGTTTACAATCAATCTTGAAGCCAACATAAATGTGTCAAAATATAATAGCGCGTGGAGATGATGGTCACAATCAAAAACCTCCTATTAGACAGAACTACACAAAACGTCCATTCTTTGTATCCTCTCTGGGCCACTACCTCTTTCATCCTTTACATTTTAAATCTTCGACATTGTTCCTTCTTATGTACAACGTTGTCAACGGCAAGACATAAATGTCAGAAATAACTAGTAGCGCTAATATCGAGACAGACGTGGTTAAACAACCAATTTCTCATGCTGGCCGAAATAAAAAAAATACAGAGACTTTGTCTCTTTTCCCAAAGACCAGCGTGCCAACAATTAATCTTTCATTAGATGGGACAAAAACCTCCATAAAAAAATGTTTTAGTGGTCCAATTCCCTATAACAACACGTATGACAAAGACATAGACTTCCATATTATCGTACAAAAACCTCACTGCAATAAATAGCAAAATCTCAGAAAAGAGGGGCTTTCAATGAAAAGTGTTTCCGAAAACAAAAGCATTTAACTAACCTCAATAGAACTCATATAAACACAAGTCGTAGACATATCAGCTGCTAAAATGGGTGGAAGTGTGACATTATATTTAGACTTATGGAGTTTATATACCGATCATGTTTTACCACAGAGGAAATAAACTTCTGCCCATACACTGATGTCAAAAAAAGAACTAATAGCGGGGGAAATCAAGAGCTAGGGTCTCTTTGGAGCACTGATTAAGCTTCTTTTCCTAATCGCATTACTCCTAACTCCCCCACCTAACCGATCAGTTCGGCATGGGTGTTGGGGGCAATATGATTAAGCACTGGCTAACACTACTTGTCTTCTTAATATACATGCCGTGTCCTCAACAGATAAAACGAAAAACAAAAAATTGAAGGTATTTTTAAAAACAGGTAACCCAAATCAGGTTTTCATACAAAACAAACTCGAAGCAACGAGACAATATAAGTCATTGAAGTTGAACTCCTCTTGACTAACCTCCCGGTAGGGGAGCCCTTAAGCAAGCCAGCTGATGTTCCAGAAAAAACTAGGGAGGGATCACATTTAACTACACAGCCGATCTATCATTAAAGACATCACCGAGGAGCAGAACTTCGCAGTTCGGAGAAAGAATACAACATATGAGCGTTGAGTGCGTTAATAAATGGTTCTCATTGAATAAAGGCTCCTGACTTTCGAAGTCGTCCCGCGATTCTTAGGAGTATATGATAACTACTGTAAAAATGGAAAATCTTCACTTATATTAGCGCTCTTTTATAAAAAACAATTATCAATTGAGTTAGCATAATAGTATGCCAACTAGGAAAATTAATAATATTGTCCGAAAAAGCCTCGTGCCGATATTTCAGTCCTTCATTACACAAGAGTTGTATAAAATTTTTTGAAAAATTATGTCCATCACAACTTGACTAATTTACTTGACATGAAATGGGGCTTAGGCTTCTGGTCTCTCACAAAATCCAGTTTGGTCCACCAAAAACAGCAACACAGAGGATGCCTGATATTCCTTCACTGAAAAAAACTATACAAAGCACTAAATGAAATACAAACATGTGTACTTTTACTATATTTATTTCTAAACATATCGAGATGTATTCCACACAACGCCTACTCTTAAGACAACTAGAAACAGACTTGGTATACACTAACTGATCACTAACAATGGTTACAGTCATACTTAATCGTGACTCGACACCAATACCCGTTGTAGTTATGGGAAGAACACATATTCTCTGACGATCATCCTCACTTGCCTTCAAATTTCCCACGGTGTCCCTCAGGGCTCTATAGAGTGGGCCGCTATTAGCTTAATGTATACTTGCCACTGATTGCGGAAGGGCAAAGATTTTTCAAAATTTGGTCACACGAGTGTCAATGCAACAACTACCTTAATAAAGTGGACTGATTGAAACACCAATGGTCTCCGGCCACTGTACCCTGCGCATGTATTCTTAACTATCAGAATGACGTAATTATGAGAAATCATACAGAACAAAACGGAGCAGGAGTAAATAAAATATCGAATAAAAACAATTATAGCGACATGGGGTAACAGGCAATAACACGTACTCCTCGCCTATAATTCTAAAACTACAAAAAAAACAATTATACTTAAGACTTGATTTATATTACCTAAATAAATTTTATCAATAAGTGGGGTTTCCCCAATAAGATAATAATTATAAATTCGCTATCGTTGCCAAGTATTTAGTGTTATCTCTTGGATTGTCAAGCTTTCTTTCAATTAACATATATAGTAGTCTCTATATAGCAAATTATCCATGCTAAAGTACCGGCATTATTTATGAGAATTTTTGTTTCCAAAATACTTTTAAAAAAAAACTTTACCCTTAAGTCTTGTTTATCACACCTACTCTACTGTCCTGTTCATATGGGGTTGTGCTAGTGAGATACCTCTTACAACCTCCTACATCGTTTTTTTTTTTATTTTTTTTTTTTTTTTTTTTTTTTTTTTTTTTTTTTTTTTTTTTTTTTTTTTTTTTTTTTTTTTTTTTTTTTTTTTTACCAGACATCACCACACCGGGCTTTCTACAAACTTTCCAGATTTGGCTTTCGCGCTAACACGGGCAAAAGACTATTCACGGAGGGGGTGTTAAAATCCCAACAAAAAACTATCAAACTATACGACAAATCAACGCAATTTGAAGCACAGACGCGCGGCTGTTAAGAGTGAGGTGAGATTTAAATTGAGGTTAGGAAACACACACAGAAGATGGAAGAGAAGTTCACAAGAACAGAGTGTCATGGAAAGAAAGGTAGGCAACCAACAGAGCGAACATAGGTCTGGTAGGTGTGCTAGATTATCAAACACAAAACTCATGTGCCGATTAGCACACCCTGTGCTACGAGGGCCTGTTAAAACAATGACGTGCACCGGCAGGTGTAGGTAAATGAGTTTAGTCTTTCTGGACGATTGAAATAGTAAGGAAGTACGCTTGGTCCTGAATTCCTTGGTGTTCACGTAGTACAGGTGTTCGAGTCACATGCGACGTTACGTTTTGTCACTGCGATGAACCTCTGCGGCTATGAGTTGAGATAAAGAGCTCGAAAGTGATAATTAACAGCCCCCCCCTGGTAATATAGAAAAATAAGAGAGGCACGTGGCTTCGATACGAGAGAAATATCGAGCAAATACGCGAAGTGAGAGATGGCAGACACTAAGCTATATGTGTATTTAAACATATAATGATGCCGTAATAACGTTATGAAGGATAGTAGCGACCCATAATTAGAACAGCAGCATTCCTACACATTGAAGCTAACGGCCGAGTGTTAATGCATAGTAGGTTCTATCCGCTCACTACAGATGAAGAGTAGGGTGATACCCGATGTTATAACCTATGCGGATATAGATCGGTATATGACGAAGAGATAGGCTGAAAATGATAGTCTTATGAGTATGATAAAGCACCCCAGCATTCTATATTGTTAGTCGCTCTCCTGAGAGGTGGCAATTGACTGCTGACAGCTATCATCGAGAAGACCGCGAGTGAGGTCTCATCGCCGTAGAATGTTGTGGAGGGCGCTATGGCATTCTGTTCGCAGCTAACAAGATGTGAGGTAGTATGAGACCAGTGTTTCGTTGGAAGGAGGGAACTCATATAGATCGTAGAGGTGTACAGTAATCTTTATTGGTCACGTTTAGTAGAGTAGTGTCTAGTGTTACTTAAGAACGTGGATAGATTATAATCTGTCGGACGGAGATGTATATCGAGAAAGACTGATAGAGAGCAGTATGAGTTTCGATCGTTTGCGTGTAATGTAGCGGGCGGCTAAGAGTACAGGTTTAAGCTTTTGCAGTGGTGTCAGAATATATCCGTCCGCGCTAGCGAATTATCGCTTAGATTCTATTTTTGAGCAGGTTAGTCCCAGTGCCGGTGAGTACTGTTTAGGCCAGTGAGCGGTGACGTATATAGGTATTTAGTGTGATGTGATAGATCTAGATGTTACGAGTACACAGGGTGTGGTTGTGAGTATGGACTGGAGGCTTATGTTAGCTAAGGGATCACCGTACCGTCAAGAGTTATTAGCCATGTTGTATATTTTATCGGCTGTCTATATTGAATGATAGTTATATGTCATGATACACTCGTGATTATCTTATAGTGTAAGTAGTTCCAAGATCGGTAGGCTATTTAAGAACAGGAACGACGTGGGTGAGTGAGCATCTATCGAGCAACGTAGTTAGAAGCTTACGTCTGAGATGTAATAATGCGTTTTTCGCATGAGAAAGAGAGTGAATATTTCCTATCGATGCGATTACTAGAGATTTGAACGGCAGAGGTGTCTTAAAGAATAGACGGTAGATCGTTGTTAATTGTGAGCTACTCTACGCATTTCGTAAGGAATTTATTAAGATAGTATATTCTTAAACTTCTTAAGAAGAAAAATATAATCAGTAAAGCCTTTCATCGAGACAACACAAGCGAAATGTCCTATTTCTACACAGATCAGCGAAGAAACAGAATCGGAAAGATTAGACGAAAGGCAATTATTGAAGTAAAAGAGGAGAAGGCAAAGAATTGAAAATGAGTTCGAAGAAATGAAGGTTCGAGTCATCGGCCATAGTGAGTGCATAATAGAGTTAGGATGTGCAAAGGGTGAGTAAGAGATGTAAATTTAACTGAGGAAGGTAGGGAATAAAAGGAGAGAGTCAAAGACAGAACCCTGAGGAACAACCAACTATGAACAGAGAAAGGAAGGAAGAAGTCGCCCACAACAAACAGCGATATTGAAGGGTGAGCGATTGAAAGAAAACTAGACATAAGTAAGGAAAGCAGAAAGGGAGGAAACCCAAAGGAGGGGGAGCTTGGAGAGCAAGTGACGCGTGCCCATAACCCGGTCAAATGCTTTGGAAATGTCAATGCGCCACCACGCAATGCCTCCACCGTATTCCTAAGGGCCGGAAAACCATAAATAGGTTAAAATAGGAAAGTATATTCACCAGTAGAGACCTCGAACGCCGAAGCCGTACTGGTGTTCGGAAAAAAGAGGATGAGATGAGATTCCAGAATGGTCTAAGAAAGTGAGAGTTGAAGAAGGGTTTCCAAATCTAGATAGAATACAGGCTGAGAGCTATAGGAGATAGTTAGAAGGATCAGAGCGGCTGTCCTTTTTCGCGGAATGTTGGACATGTGCGTTGCTTCCCAACACCTGAGGAAGTGTAGTAATTTGAAGCCAATAGAGAATATAGTTGAATCGAGGGAGGGGCCAGCTCGGAAACACACTCCCTCAAAAACTCGAAGGAATGCCATCCGGGCCCTCCGCCTCCTTCCTAACGTTTCATAGATTCGTCAGGAAGGCCCATAGCCCCGAGTCAATGTAATCACTAGGCAAAGACATATGACACACTTGAGAGGTAGAAGGTGAGAAGGATGAAGTGCCAGAATCGTCCAGGGTTGAGTTTAAGGAAAATAGGGAGGCCGAAGAGATTGGCCATTTTCAGTTGGAGAATTAGCAACAGAACCATCAGAGGAATAAGAGGAGGGAAAGGTAGATTTATCGAAAGTGTTATTAGAGGATGTTGTTTGGCAGGAAAGGCCAGAAAGATTTATCAGTAGGAGAACCAAGGAGGTTAGGCGCACTTTTTATCGTTTTATGATGAAAGCCCGCCTTTGCTGCTCGCGAAGAGTATCCCTGCAAACGATTTTCTAGCTGAATGAAAATAATGCGAGAGTGATAGGAGAACGAGAATGTTTCCACCCCCGATACGCACTGTCTCTGCCTGAATGGCCAAGAAACAAGGCCGACGATCGGAACCAGGGGATTATGAAAGGAGAGTAAAGATTTAGTCAAAGAGGAATGAACTTTCTCATCCCATCAACGATTTACAGCTCCCACCTTTATGGCAGAAGCTGAAGCTTCTTCAGAGTCAAAGCAGTCACTCCAGTTATAGTCAGCGTGGAAGCCACGCAAGGCCCCCAATCACACCGATTAAAGTGCATCCAGGAAAAAACCGCGTAGGTGCACCGGATGGTTATGCTGTTGGATGAGAAAGTATTAAAAGTTAAGAGATATAAGGTTGTGGTCAGAATTTGATCCAATACGAGCGAAGGTAGTGTATTTAATATAGAAGAGGGCACTATTAGTGAAGACAATAGGTCAATAGTGTGTTCAAGAATTGGTTTAGGACACGACGATCCGGAGTGTGAGGCCATTCTTTCGATGTCAGTTGGTGTCTTATAAGATCATCGTACGAGACATTATGAAAATGATTTGGTTTCCTCCTCACATGAATCAGTATTAGATGAACCTGATCATTCATTGCTGTGTAAATTGAATTCCCTAAATAGAGGACCTAAGTATTTGGATGAGAAGATATAAAGTCTCGTGAGAAGTAAGATAATAAAAAAAGGCAGGAAAATCTGTTCTGTTAGGAGAACAGTAGTAAAAACACAAGATTATTATATATAGTAGAATAAAAAGATTTTAAGCCATAGAACATCAAAATTAGGAGGTTCGAGATTTTCGAGACGTGTCAAAGGGGCATTAATATTTACATAGGCACATACTTCACCCTTCAAACGGAAATTATGAAATATGTTATAGTTAGATATATTAAACGAGTTATAAGATGAATTCTAAGTTATCTGGGTCTCAGACAAGAGCAAAAGGTTAGGATTTACGATGTTAGAGACGGTTGTATCGCATAGGTGTAGTTTTCATCATACGCTATTAGACTTCGGCGGCTCTCGTTGGAGTTAGACAACCATCACCAAGGCATGATGCCTTCTCGCGTATCGACCAAACGATCTCTCTGTCTGCTCTAAATCGACCTTCCTTCATTCAACAGTCAGGCTTGAAAGCAATCCTGTCTGAACTCGTTCATTTCGCTTCTCAACCGGTATAGTGCCTTCAAGGCAGCTTGGTTCCGCTTGCTTCGTGTGGCCACCGCGAATACCAGATGTAAAGGGGATTTCGCAAACATCTTTTGTTCTTCAAACCATTCCGGTTCCTCTTCTTCCACAACAACTTTCTTAACCTCTATGTCCCCGCCTGCATCACTTCTTTAGACTTCAGCACTGCCGCCTTCCTTGCCACCAACACCACTTCTAACTCAGCTACCAATGAGCACTCCAGGATCGGTACCTACTACTCGTTCTAGGACTTGCCTCCACAGATATTCCTCTGCTGATTGCTTCCTCTGATACCGCATCTTCTCCTGCTCCACCCGTTGTGCAACCTGATTCACTTGCACCACCGACGTAACAGTTGCCTTCTTCTCAGGCCCCGTTCATTTCTGCCCTGGCTCCTTTGGTATCAAAGTGTAGATCGCGCAGTGGGCGGCAGATCGTGCCTTCTCTATCGCCTCCATCGCTAGAGGGGGTACTGTAAGCTATTGCCTCAAAAACGACAACGCTAGCTCTCATAGAGCGGAAGCTTCGGTGAGGATTGGCGCAAGTGCATTACTTTTACGACCGGAAGTCTGCAGTTCGGATGTGTAAGTTGGTGGTAGTATTTTTCGGCAGATCTCGTGGTAAAGAAGAAATCTGGGGGTCCGGTTATTTTACGAAAATTGCATTTCAATAAGTTTCAAACCTGGAACTTTCCTGGTTGTACCTATTCAAGAAAAAAAATGGGGTCAGAATAAATAATTTGTATATTAAACGAAATGTCCTCATTCTTATTACCTCTACCTTGGAAGGACCCAATAGCTAAAATTATATATATATATATATATTATAATATTAATAGTATTATTATATATACTATTATATAATATATATAATAATATTATATATATATATATATCTATATATTTAGTATAATAATATATATATAATTATAATAATAATATTAATTCACTAAAACCTTCTTTCCCCAAGACTGGGGGGTAAGGTACGCTAAAATACCCGAACAGAAAAGTAGAAGAAGAATATGACGCAGTCGAAAAGAAAGCCAGCTTACCGACATATACCTTTATATATATATATTATATATAAAATAAATATATAATATAATATATAATTATATTGTATATATATTATAATATCTATATATTATATATATATATTATAAAAATATTATGTATATATATATATATATATTGAATACATATATATATATATATATATATATATATATATATATATATTTTGGGAATGTAATAAACTTTTATTGAAATAGAATATAAAATATCACCTTCCCATTCTTAGTGCTGCCAACAATCTCAACAAGTTTATAAATAAGAATTGATGGGCAAGGTTTAGTCCATCTTGTGAGAATGATGAATAAAGTTCACATATTTCAAGCTTCTTCTCTGACAACTGAAAAAAATCCATTCACCACTATTGTTTGTTTATAATGAGTACACAATCTATATTACACGAAAAAGTTATTTCTTTATGGTCATTTAAAATTGCTGGACCTATTGTTATATATTATCTGCCACTTAAAGGATTATATATTGAAAGGTCATAAACCATTTTTTTATCTATACATTTAACTTTGGGACTTTAAAATCAGGCAAGCCTATTGTAAATATTCACAATAATGGAACTACTATAAAAAAAATTTATATCAATATTAAGGTTGAAAATCTTACCAAATGTACTATATTTTCAATATCAAAAGACGTGACATCATCATTTGATATTGCCAAAAACATTTCAACACTTTGCTTTAGACACAGGTTTTTTTGATAGACATCTTTTAGTTTTTGTTGCTGAGCATGTAATTCTCTTAATTTGTTATCATCACTAATAAGAAGATAAAAAATAAATGGTTGGTAGTTAGTTAAAGAAAATTAAATATTTACTTAAACTTTATAATTTGGAAAAACCATGAAACTGTCAAATATGTTCAAAATTAATAAGTAAACAAGGAAAAATTAAGAAAATTAAACGAGCCCATATTAAATTACAAAATTTGTTTTCCTTATAATTTTTCAAATTTTAACAATTAAAATAAAGCAAAATTAACAAAATAAATTAAATTAATTTTGCAAAAACTGAAACTCTGCCAACCTTTTAGATGTAAATGGAGCCATACTTGCAATTAATCTTTTAACTTCTTCAGAATCAGAATTAAAAATCAGAACTATCACCTTATGAGCATAATTCCAAACAAGATTGTTACAATGTAATGAATAGAGACTGAAAATTAAAAAAAAAACATTTATCAATTTCCGTGCATGATTCTCATTTTCATAAAAAAATGACAAGCTATATATATATATATATATATATATAATAATATATATACTATATATATATTAATATATATATATATATATATATATATATATATTATATATATATATATATATATATTATATATATATTATATATATATATATATATATATATATATATATATATATATATATCGTCAATGTGGGATTCATTCCTTGGGCCAGACCCACAACCATACCCCCTCACAAAACCCCAGCATTTTATTCCTATTATGCACTTTTGGAACTTTGACCTTGTATAAATAGTTAAAAAATAATAAGTAGATACACTTAAAAAAAATAAACAATATACGTTTGGTTTACTATATATATATATTATATATATATATATATTATATATATATAATATATATATATATATATATATATATATATATATATAATATATATATAATATATATAAACTTTGTTATAATTTGGAGTGGAAGAGGATGTGTGGATCAGATCTTTACATTGAAACAAATGATTGAGAAAATGAGGGAGAAGAAGAATAAATTGTATTTAGGTTTTATTGATTTGCCAGAGAGGCGTATGATAGATTAATAGGGAAGAGCTCTATGGCACGTGTTAGTGATATATGGTGTTGGTGATAGGCTTCTGAATGGAATCAAAAGTTATGTATGAGGATAGTGTAAGAATAAAAAATAAAAGGTGTCGAGAGTGATTGGTATAATTATTAAAGCTGAGTAAGGCAGGGATGTGTTATGTCTCCTTGGTTATTCAATTTGTGTATGGATGCGGATTATGAAAGAATTAGAGGTAGGGTGCAGGAGATGGTGTTAGAATGATGGAGAATGGAAGAGAGTGAAGGGTACCCTACCTATTATATGCAGATGATTTGGTTTTGTGTGGTGAATCTGAAGAGAGCTTGCAGAGTATTGGTAGAGAGATTTAGCAGGGTGTATAAAAGGAGGGTTTGAAAGTAAACGTAGATAAGAGTAAGGTTATGGTTGTGAGTGAGTGACAGTCCTCGGTGTGAAGTTATGATATATATATATATATATATAATATATATATATATATATATATATATACTATATATATATATATATATATATATATATATATATATATATATATATATTATATATATATATATATATATATATATATATATATATATATATATGGGTTCTTAAGAAACCTTTTGATACTCTAAGGCTCTTCACGAGTTCGCACCACCAGTTACCATCCTGTCTCGAACGGAATTATCGAGCGGTTCCATTGTCAGTTAAAAGCATCCCTTGCTGTGCCATGGAACACGAGAATTGGAGTGAAGCGTTGCCATTAGTTCTCTTAGGAATTCGATCCTCCCTTAAACAAGACCTCAACTCCACTTCTGTAGAGCTGGTTTATGGAACTACCCTTCGTCTTTCTGGTGAGTTATTTGACAACTTTGGTTCTCTACAGAAATGTGCTTCCTCATGGAAACCTACTCCGACTCGTGCCACAACAATTTATTCTTATATTCCTTCTGACCTTACTTTTTGTTCTCAAGTTTTCGATCATATAAAAAGCCTTTATCATAAAAGGCCTTTTTCACCCAAGTAGGAGTCCCTTTCCAGTCCTGCGACGTTCACCAAAATTCTTTATTGTTTAACGACCAGGTAGAGAGGATGTCATTTCTATCGCTAGACTGAAACCTATCTTTTTGGAATCAGAACTGTCCGATGACATTGATCTTGTTTCTCCTTCTCCAGGTGTTTTCCTTCCTGTGCCTCATACTCCAGTTCCTGACCCTGCTGTTCCCGTTTCTTCTCCTTCGTTACCTAAAGTTTCAAGTATTCAAGACGTCTTACCTTTTTCTTCGGTTCCTCCTTCCCGTATTCTACCTCAATCTCCCGAATGTCCTTCACAACTGGCGCCTCAACCTAAGAAGACGGCATTACGACGGACGCCTAGAAATACCCCCCTTCAGGTGTGTTTTCCAGGTCAACCCTGCACCTTTTCGAGATATGGCAGACCCATTAGGGTATCTAAAAGATATCCTTCTTGATATCATCATCTGACTCTGCCATCATCTCTAGGGGGAGTACTATAGGGGTTCGCCCGTCGGCACTGTCTAGTTGAGGTCGTTGGGTTTTGTTGGAGAGATTGTAGTAGTTCTCTAAGGATCTTGTCTAGTATACTTTTATTAGCTATTTTTTTATATTTGTTTTAGGTGTCGCAAGGATCCTTTGGAATCTCCTAGGGGTTTGCCAAGTCTTATTGTTGTCGTTGTTGTGAGCCGTAGCAACCTAGTTAAGTGTTCTTTGAGACCGACTTGGTCGGCAGTCATTCTACTATATTTCCCGCAGATTTCTCTTAGTTTTTCCTTAAACTTGCCTTGTAGTTCCTTGTAGTCATTGCTAATCTTACAAATTTTATTTACTCATATTACTAATGTTTGTTTTTTCCTTCTACTTTCAGCACATACTATTTACAATTAGAATTCTTGTAGAATAAGTTTTATTTTAAACTTTTAAGATTTTAATTGTCTGAGCCTGGAAAAGTGGCTCCTGTTTCAACTTGATATTATTTAATTCTTAACTTTAATTAGACATCTTAGCTAGTAAAAATAACCAGTTATAAGAACTTATTTGATTTGGATTCAGAACTTCTAATATTGTATCTTGGCATCTTTGATTCATGTAAGGAACTTGCCCTGATTTAAAGAAGACAAGTTTATCTGGACCCTCTAAAATCTTCTATTATTATTGATCATTTCTGGATTCCTTATTATTGTCTTTGAAAAATTCTTGTGTAGCAATACAAACTTGTATGACTATTTATATATTTGTCTAATCTTTATAATACGGTATCTTCATTTATCAAATTACAAGTTGGTTATTGTATAATTTACTTGTAATTATATAATCTAATTGCACCGAGCCTACTGAATAATTATAATAATTTATTAATTTCTATTATTCAATACTTATTATATTATTAATAATTATAATTTAGATTTTATTCTCCTTGTGCGTAATAATAAGGAATCATCGTATATATTATTGAAGAATATATTAAATATTTAACAAATTAACAGTAACATAAAAGATCAAATAAAATACTTATGAATAAATCTATCTTGAATAAATATAGAGTTGTTACTTACTAAAGGCAACTCATCAAGATAGAAGGAATTGATGCCTTTACCTGCTCCTTCTATAACCTCTTTCTTCACACCACACAACTATCTAATACGTTCATTCCTCATTTTATCAATTTTTTTCACACCTAACACGCCCCTAAGATTGTACATTTGACCACATTGTACTTTAGATCTATACCTCTTATATTCCAGACCATAGTCTCACTACTGTACATTAACACCGTAACAACATACCCTCAAGTAAGAGGGGGGATGGTTGTGGGCTTTGCTCAGGATATGAACACTACATTGACGAGATACCACAGTGAGGGTCCGTCGCTGTCTCGTGAAGCCTCAGAGTGGATTT
The DNA here is from genome assembly GCA_015478945.1 of Trachelipus rathkii. Classification (NCBI taxonomy): domain Eukaryota; kingdom Metazoa; phylum Arthropoda; class Malacostraca; order Isopoda; family Trachelipodidae; genus Trachelipus; species Trachelipus rathkii. The sequence goes on from JABUQX010046673.1 coordinate 47,005, forward strand.
TTCTGATAGCGACGATTTCTCACTGAGGGTATAAAGGGGACGGTAAAAGGGGGGGGGGCCTTAATTTTCAGCTTACGTCATGTTCTTCTACTACTTCTCTGTTTCGGTTTATGCTCTGCACCTCACCCCTAATCTGGGGATAATAATAATAATAATAATAATAATAGTAAAATAATAATAATAATAATAAATAAATATAGGGCCTATATAAATATAATATATATATATATATATATATATATATATATATTATATATATATATATATATATATATATATATACTATATATATATATATATAATATATATATATATATATATATATATATATATCTATATATATATATATACATAGTATATATATAAGATATATATATATATATATATATATATATATATGTATATATATATACCTAGTAATAACTGATGACAAAGTGGATTAAGATGGTAACTGAAGAGGGGTCATTAAGGCAAACTAAAATCATTTCATACAATAAGTCACAACATTTTGCTGAAAAAAAAAAAAAGATAAACTGTTCAAACTAAAGTGAGTAAATATTTTTATAAATTACCAAAAATATATAAAAGGAATAATAAAAAAATAGAGAAAAAAATTCCCAAGGAAATTTTATTTCACAAAGAGAAATGTATCATGGTATCAATAATATAGAAATAAAAGCAAATTTCATCTTGTTCCCACAATGTTGGAAGTTTCAATGGGGAGTATTTATAGTTATGTTAAAACGTTAATCATAAACTCTTTCCTACTTATTAAACAAAGAAAAAATGTCTTGGTTGATTTGCTTAAAACAAACATAGATGTTTTCCTTTAATGTGGAATATTAATATTAATATTTTCTTAATTAACATACAAACTTTAATTTTTCTTTTTTCTGCAGGAGTTGTTGAGCAAATATTAGTACATGTAATTCTTTAATCATATTGCTTTAAATTTATAGAAAATGTAACTAAACATATGAGCCAACATAAATAATAAAGAACAAATATAAACCATTGCAACATGAAAAGTTCGTCTAATAAAGTGGAAGTGACCTTATTGAAAACACAGGCATTTGGATACCAATATAATATACAATAACATTATTATTTCTGCTTATGCTATTCTTTGTTCTACGAGATGTTTTAGATAACTGCTTTTTGTTATGACATTATTCTTATCTTAACGGTTAAATCTTTGGAATTCTGTGAAGTGTTCCTTCCGGTGTAATGGAGTTGCTATAGCTACCCATCTCTGTATTAATGTATTAATGGATAAATGTATTTATTTGTATTTATAAATATATTTCATTTTGTTTATGTCAATGTCATGTCCTAATCGGTATTTTCCCCCCTACATTAATTCTTGGTTTTTAGGATGTGTATTTTTTTTTATAATATTTTTTTGCTATAAGTTTTGTGAGTGTGTTATATATTCTGTTGTGGATGCGTTGCTTTAATTCCTTGGACAAACACACAGCGAGTTAATTAGATTTAGTAAGTCTCTTTTAATTTTTTAAATCTGACATACTTCAATATGGCTGCTACTCATACTGAAGTATGGATGACTTATATCTATCTTCCTAACAGATAACATCATTGTTTACAGAGTCCAGTTCCTTGCTGAGTCGACCCTTCCCCGAGCAAAATTTCCATTAAGGGTAGGGCATTTATAAGTATTTATCTGTCCATATAAATACTTTTATTACATCTGCCAGCTAATTATAATTATTGTACCATCAGCAACAGCTGTTATATTTATTTTATTATTTTTATTTAGGGTTTTGCATGAAGGTATGTTGTTACCTGTGTTAATGAATAGTAGTGAAACTATGGTCTGGAATAAAAAGTATATATCTAAGGTACAAAGTGTTCAGATTGACAATCTTAGGTGCGTGTTAGTTGTGAGAAGAATTGATAAAATGAGGAATGAACGGATTAGGGAGTTGTGTGGTGTGAAAAGGGACGTAAATGAGAGAACAGACGAGAGTACATTGAGACTATTTGGTCATATGGAAGGGATGGATGATAGTCGGTTGGTTAAGCGGATGTATAGTGGTGAATGTGCTGGGAATTGAAAGCTGGGAGACTGAAGAAAAAGTGTATTGAGTCAGTAAAGGAGAGGAATGTGAGTTCGAGAAGAAAGGTGCATAACAGGAGTGAATGGCGGGATTTTGTGAGGGGGCATGGTTGTGGGCTTTGCCCAGGGATGAACCCTACATACGGATATCACAGTGGGGGTCCGTCGCGGTCTCGTGAAGCCTCAGGGTGGATTTTTCTGATTGCGACGATTTCTCACTGGGGGTATAAAGGGGACGGCTTTCTTTTCGACTTGCGTCATGTTCTTCTGCTACTTTTCATTTCCGGTGTATGCTACACACCTCACCCCCAATCTGGGGATAATAATAATAATAATAATAATAATAATAATAATAATAATAATAATAATAATAATAATAATAATAATAATAATAATAATAATAATAATAATAATAATAATAATAATTATGATGAAAGTTATTTATTTTTGGATTAAACTGACCTGCAATGAAAACATATTCTTCAGAAAAATCAATTAAAAAATTTGTTAGAATCCGCATTATTTTTCGAATGAGAAAAGTTTTCATTTCTCCCAATTCCTTTTCTATGCCCGACATAATCCAATGTAAAAACGCCTCGAAAGGAGAGAGAGCAAGTCTAGTACGATGAGATTTCATTGCCATAGAAGTTGCAACATCACTTAAAAGTCCATCTAATATGGAATGGATTCCTGATTTTCGACAGCAGAGTAAATGCAACAAAGATGTTTCATCCTGTTTTTTTTCCATGTGAAAAAAAAATAAAAAAAATAAAAACAATTAATTAGTTATCAATTAATATAAAATAAAAATAGTTTAAAACATGAAACAAACATATTGTGAATTAATTTTTCTTTACACTTAATATTTAAATTAGTCTTCAATATCAGCACTAATTTTAAAGCTCAAAATGAATATTCCCCATTAGAATATTTCCTTTCTTTTCAATATAATTACATAATTGAAAATATTCAGCATTATATGTACAACAAAGTTCGATTAATATCAATAATACTTCGAGTAAGTAAACAATGGGCAACTAATTCTTTTTTCTTAAAAATTTTAATTCTCTTCAATGACATATTCATTCTGCTTCACAGCATACTATTTTTTATTTTCCCCCAATAACTTCAAAGTTAATTAAAAAATCTTATTCCAGTTTAATAATCACACTACATCCCTTCCAATTTAAAGTATGCAAATTTCTTTACGTCACATATTTCATTACAGTTTTCTCTTTTTTTAATACAATCTATTAAACCTTATTTTTGCAGACCTGTTCTGAATTTTTATTATTTATATTTTACTTTTTACTGTAATAGTCAAGCAATCATGATCTATTTTCCATACATCCTTTCCATTAACAATTCCCCTTAAGTGTGTTACTTAGTTTCCTTCTTTCTCCAATCCCAATCTCTATGAAAGTATGAATGTACTTGAAAGATACCTCAACACTTTAACTGTACCAACTATCCACTAGTTGTTAATTCTTTAAAATTCTTTTCTCAAAGGCTTCGCAAAGTCTTTATTTACAATATTTTTGCTTTTTATATCTCCCATGATACGATTTTCTTTAACTATTACTATTCATAACAGCTATTTCTCATTTAATATCTGGGTAAAGAACGTTGTTTCTGTCAATATAGTATTTTTTAAAGTTCCATTCTGACTGCTCATTAAATGAATGATTTCCTTCTTAAAACAAGACTCGATTTCCAAATAAATGCCAACTTCTATATTCCATATATAACCGTTCTCCCTTAATATTTTTTTAATCAAGCCGACAATTTTACCCTCTACTTTTTAATTCTTTTATAGTTCAACCTTTTATAAACTGTATTTCTCTCTTATTTCAATATCTCATTCAGGAAAATTCCCTAACAGAACCACAATTTATCCATGCTATCATCAGGTTACTTGGACAACTTTAAAATTTATTTGAAAGATTCCCTAGTTATATTTATGAAAAATTAATAAGCTTGTAAGATGTTTAGATTTTCTTACGGAAAAGTATCACAGATGAAATAGAGGGAAGTTGCTATTATAAGTAGAATTCATATTATTTTATTTTATGTGTAAAATAATTTTATTTTTTTACAGGGAATCATATAAGCCTCCATCTCCCATGTGTAAGCAGTCTGACTGCTTGGCAATTGAACCAGAGTCATTCCGAAGCTGTTGCTCAGGTTTTGCAAGAAAGATCTTTTTTACTACAGTCTTGCTAGGTCTGTTGTGCGACCCTTCCTAGAAAGGAAGAGTAATTTACCAATGCCGTTAACCGATCTAAATTGACAGGACCTATTAGCTAACGGGAAAGTATATTAGATGACTTACTGACAAGGTGAAGATATTCAGAACAATAGAAGAATGTTCTATGCATCTGTGAATGGATGTTCAATTGATTGTGTTGGTTGCTTTTAGTATTACCTGAGTATTAAGATTGATGCATAAACATCTTAGAGCAACCTCTAATGGACTAATATAGAAAATCACCCACACACACAATTTTAAGCATTGTTCAAGTAAGGGACACCGAGGTATTTTCTAACTCCAGTTGTAAACCGAGTCCACTTTACAGTCAGAGGGTCGAACCACATAATCAGATCACTTAGCTACCATGAACCGTACATTAGACATATGTATGCTTAAAGTTTAAATAGGATTGATATCTCCTTTTAATTTGTTAGTTTTGAAAAAAAGAAAAAAAAGAAATGCACAAGTTAAAGACTGAATTATAAATTTTTAGCTTAGCTTTCTACACATTATTTATGAACAAATACAGCAACATCAAAACCAAGATTTTAATTCGACAATTTATAAAACTATAAATGTATTAACCTTCATTTATCTCAACATTATTAAAATTAATAGTAGTTTTCAATTATTTCTCATAAATATACTATCTGTAATAGTTAAATTTATCATTCGGAAATTAAAAAAATTAAATTTTCGGCATTTTGGCTAACACAGAGATCAAAGAAAAATATTCCTATTATGTGTGATTTTAAACGAATCCGAGTAATAATAATAATAATAATAATAATAATAATAATAATAATAATAATAATAATAATAATAATAATAATAATAATAATAATAATAATAATTATTATTATTATTATACAAAATATTATTATATCCCCAATAATAATAAATTATTATTATTATTATTATTATTATTATTTTATATTATTATTATTATTATTATTATTATTATTATCTTCCTCCTATTCCCAAATTGGGGGTGAGGTGTGTATTATACACCAGAACAGAATAGTAGTAGAAGAACATAACATGACTCAAGTCGAAAAGAAGCCCCCCCCCCCTTTTACGATCCCCTTTATACCTCCGGCGAGAACTCGTCACAATCAAAAAAATCCCCCCTGAGGCTTCACAAGACCGCGACGGACCATCACTGTGGTATCTCGTGAATTTTGGGTTGTTATTATTATTATTATTATTATTATTATTATTATTATTATTATTATTATTATTATTATTATTATTATTATTATTATTATTTATTATTATTATTATTATATTCGTACTAAAATTTCTATATATGTTATTATTATATTATTATTATTATTATTATTATTATTATTATTATTATTATTATTATTATTATTATTATTATTATTAATAGTAGCAGTTGTACTTACTTTGAAAAATACATCATGAGTACGATTTAATATAAAAAGAATAGTTTCCAAATCAAAGCAATAATGAGGTGAAGGAATATTGACTTTTTCTTCACACCAAAGATTTGAATCATAAGTCATGCGCAGAAGATTGAGGAACACTTCCCCAATATCATTTCCTATGTGAGACGTAACAATATCTTGGCTTAAAACATCTCCCAAGTAATTCCATTTTCGCGCTGCTACAGAAATCTAAAATTGAATAGAGGTAACGAATTACAACAAAACATAATAATTGAAGAAAAAAAAAGGACATTTGTCTAACAAATGATTTAATTTATTCCAATCATAACTGAAAAAAAATTAAGTATTGAAAATATAACCTCTCAAACAAATCTTTTACTTTTAATTAATCTTTACCTTAGTTTTTGAAAACTTTTTCATAATACTTTCGTTAGAAGTAACAGAAACAATGAGATATGGTAAAAGGCTCGCCATAATATGAGGAAAATTACTTTCCAGCACAACTTTCACCTCTTCATGAAGAACGTTGGAAAGCTTTCAACTTCAGATATTCCTTCATCCAAGGCAAACAAGGACGATATTATCTGACTACGATAGTGTTGGACAAAAGATAATAAATCCTTCTTGTCATATAAGAGGAATGGAAATTCATCGAGAGAATGTTTGTCTTTCAACCATTGATTTATGATAAAAGTCAAATGAAAATCAAGATAAGTACATAGCTTAACACTCGAAGGCAAAGCAATTCTGAAATAATATATATATATATTATATATATATATATATATATAATATATACTATATATATATATATATATATATAATATATATATAATATATATAATATATAATAATATATATATATATATATATATATATATATATATATATATATATATATATAATATATATACCGTAATATATATATATATTATATATTATATATATATATATATAATATATAATATATATATATATATATATATATTATATATATTATAATAGATATATAATTAATATATTATATTAGAATATATATTATATAATATTATATATATATATATATAATAATATATATATATATATAACCGTATATATATATATATAATATATATATATATTATACTTATATATATATATATATATATATATATATATATATATATATAATATATATATATATATATTATAATATATATATAATATATATATAATATAGTATATATATATATAATAAGGGGGGGTTTGAAAGTAAAAGTATATAAGAGTAAGGTTATGGGTGTGAGTGAGGACAGTCCTCGGTGTGAAAGTTATGTTAATGGTGAGCAGCAAGCTGGAACAAGTGTTTCAAGTTAAATAATTAAACTTATATGTTAGATGGAAAGGAACGGATGATGCAGAGTGTAGTAGGAAAAGTTGTGAAGGCAGGAGGGTGGCTGGTGCAATTAAATCGTTGGCGGATGTAAAGGACTAGGTCTTGAGTGCGCTATGGCCTTACCTGTGTTAATATTGTACAGTAGTGAGACTATGGTCTGGAATAAGAGGTATAGATCTAAAGTACAATGTATTCAGATGGATAATCTTAGGAGCGTCTTAGGTGTGAGAAGAATTAATAAAATGAGGAATAAAAGTATTTAGAGAGTTGTGTGGTGTGAAAGAAAGCGTATTAAAATGCTGAGAAAAAATGAAAGTATTCGTTGGCCGAAGAAAACGACTTACAGAGGATGGTGAAAGTCGCGGACGATCTCTAGTGCGTATGTGTATTGGGAATCGACGGCTGGGAGACCGATGAAAAAGCGGATTGAGTCAGTAAAGGAATGCTTGGAGTAGAGGAATGTGAGTTTGGCAGAGGCGAAAAGAAAGGTGCATAATATTAGTGAATGGGTATGGTTATAGCCAAAATGGGCCAAGGGATGAACCCCACACCGACGAGATGCCATAGTAAGGGTCGGCGTGGTCCGTGAATTTCTCTAGGTGGATTTTCTTGACTGCGACGAGTTCTCACTAATAGGTATAAGCGTAAGGCTGGGCCTTTCTTTTCGACTTGGGTCATATCTACTACTTTTCTGTTTTCCGGTGAATGTTGCGCACTTTACCCCCCAGTCTTGGGAAAAAGGTGGATGATTATAGTATATATATATTATATATATATATATATATATATATATATATTATATATATATATATTATATATATATATATATATATATCTTTATAAATATATATATATTATATATAATAATAAAAAGAAATTAAGTAAGACAGTGCTAATTTGGTTTATTACCTTGATAAAGCCATTTTTACAATATTAATATCAATATTGTTTACTTTAACTGAGGATATAATAGCATAGAGTGCTTGTGTTTCCAGTGCGTCAGAGCTGTTAGCAACTTCTACTAAGCATAAAAGGAAAGAAGTAACACGGCATCTTTTTTCATCTTCCAAAAAATCCTTATCCAATCCAGCCTAAAAAGAATGTTATATATAATGAGTTTGAAATTTTTTTTCAAAATAAGGTAAATTTAGACCATTCTTTGAATAAAAGGGAATGAATGTAAAGTTAAAAATAACAAAGAATATAAAAAATAAATTACCAGATTTCTTTTTTATATATTAAAAATCATTTAAAGAATTCATTAGAATTAATGAAATAAATACAATAAAATTGTGAATTATTAAATAAAGTCTGCAAGAGTAAATGATTTTTCTCTTTATACATAAAACTGCTTAATCAATTTAATACAGAAAGTGTAGCTTGTAATCCGCTTATTTTTATTTTTTTTGTTTTATGGTATTTCTTCAGTAGAATTCCTGTAATTCATTGGATTGAAGAATTTTGTTGCTTGACTTTCTTTACAAAGCTTCTGCAAGTACAATTAACTTCAAATTACGCTTTATTTTGGGTTGCATGTAGGGTTGGAAAAAAACCATGGTTTTTTTTAAAAAACCAAAAACCATTGGTTTTTTTTAAATAAACCAAATAAACCAATGGTTTTTTTGTTTTTTTTTGGTTTTTATGCTATTTTGATGGTTTTAATGTGTTTTTATTGGTTTTAATAGATTTTAAAAGCAAAAATCACTGCTGGAAACTGTTATACACATGTCCTAACACATATTTAAAAATTCCTTAATAAATTTCTTGCAGATTATTAATGGCAATTTCCTTGATAACTGAAAACAGTCTAAAATTCATTATTATTTTTTGATTTTTACAAAACTCAAAGTAAAAATAAGAGCGGTATATTTAACATCTAAATTCTAGTTAAAAAGATGTATTACTTTATTACTTTAACAAAAAAAAAAAAAAAAATGCAAAAGAAAAGTTTATTCAAATTAACCTATAATGATATACTAATGAATTCTTATTTACCTTTATATTTGAATACTAGGAATATATATATATATATATATATATATATATATATATAAATATATATTATATAATATATATATAAAATATTAATATTATATATGATAAATAATATATATAGATCTATATTATATTAATAATATAATATATATATATTATATATAATATATAATATATATATATATATATAATATATATATATAATATATATATATAATATATATATATATAATATATATAATTATATATATATATATAATATATATATATTATATAATATATATAATTAATATAGAGAGAGAGAGAGAGAGAGAGAGAGAGAGAGAAGAGAGAGAGAGAGGAGGAGAGATGAGAGAGAGAGAAGAGAGAGAGAGAGAGAGATTGAGAGAGAGAGGAGAGAGAGAGAGAGAGAATTCATCATTAAAAGTCGAAACTAAATTATCATTAAGAATTCTATACAAAAAAACTAATTTCCCTGCTTTAGCTGCTCCCAACCTATTTCTAATTTTGCTGTGCACAAGTCCAAAGTTGAAAATACCCTTTCAACATGTGCTTATTATTTTATATAAGACCTTCTCATCTAATTTTTTTTGAGAGCTGTAGCAAGATGAAGGAGTCACTGCTGACAACAGAGAACTCATCAAATAGTAACTTTTATGAAATGGAGGAGAATTTGCTCTTAATTTTATTCCATAAATTCACTGCTTTTGAATTAAAAATCCTCTGGAAGTACTGTGGTCTGATATCTTGGTTAAAAATATGCCAATTAGTGAGCTTCTGTTACTGCCTGATGATACCTCCTTTTACTTTTTGTTATAAATCTTGTCTGTTGAGTTGTGGATTAAGCTGTTCTAGCTTCATATTCATATTTTTCCAAATATAAACATCATCACCTTAGTTTACAGTCATGCCTTCTAGCTTGGTTGATTCTGTGGCCACACACTCCACAAATGAGCTTTATTTATAATCTTTTGAAATGGTGGCATCGATGGCGGTAGAAAATGAAATAAATCCTCAAGAGCTCGAAACAGAATCATGTATACCATTAAGTTTAATTACAAATAAATAGATATATATATATATATATATTATATATATATATATATATATATAATATATATGAATATATATATAATATATAATACTATATATATAACTAGATATATATATTAATATATCATATATATATATATATTATATATATATATATATATAATATATATATATATATATATATATATATATAATAATTATATATATATATATTATATATATATATATATATATATATAATCATTCTCACAATAATATAAAATCAGCAGAAATTTTTTTATTGCCTTTCAGTTACTCTTCGATTGAAAAATTGAGAAAACCATATCAACATGCTAAAGAAAACCATTAATAAATACATTTTTTAAATATTTTATGCATGGTTTTTTTTCATGGTTTAAACCATTGGTTTTTTTATGTGGTTTAAACCAATGGTTTAAACCAAATGGTTTAAACCATCCCACCCTAGTTGCATGTATTCTTTTTACCTACATTCCTGAAATTGCATGACAGTTATAGACTTTAGATGCCTCAGTTGGTCATCCATTCTATTGAGGCAGTTCATTCACAGAAAGAACTAGGAAGGATGAAAAAGAGAGATTAAATATCCACAATCTAGTAACTCATCCGGATTTCAGGAGAAGACTCTCACAGAGAGAGAGATGTCAAATTAAGATAAGAACAATTTTAATTATAGCTGAACACTTTTCACTGCTTTTTCTTACTAACCTCACAATTAAACGTAATCTCTAAACCCCACTTTTTATATCTGTCCACTCTTTTACTCCCGCATGCAGCACGTCGTGTTAAATTATAAGAACTAGGATAAGTTGAGAGAGTGTAGGAAAACCAAAGAGGTGAGGTGAATAATTTTCAGAGGAGCCTATTGTTAAGTTGAGTGTAGAACTAAGAGGTGTTTTCCGGAAACAGAATAAGTAGTAGAGAATCCTGACTTTGAAAAATTGTAACCTAACCTAAGTACATGACAATTCATTAAAAATTTTGTATATAAATATTGTAAAAAGAAACATTCTCTAATTTTGTAAATATTTACTTATTAAAAACTAAAAAGTACATGAGTATAATTTAAACAATGAGAATAGGGATTAATTGGAAATTGAAATTGGTATAAAGGAAAAATAGAAAAGTAATTGATAAACATAATAAAGGAAGAGTGAATACTTAAAGTTAACATAAAAGGGAGTAGACGCCTTCTTCAGGAAGTCCACTTTCCTGGATCCAGTGATTGGAAAAGGCCAGAAGACTATCAGTAAGTTGAATATTAAATTTTTTTTTTGCTTATTTTTGAGAGGATGTGGAGCATAAGATAAGAGGACCTGTCGAGCAGCCTTAGCAATTACAACACTTCCAAACACACTATTTCTAAGCTTGCGTATCACATTTGCCCACTAGAACTGCCGTTTCTATATATAGTGGTACCTGGGTAGTTTGGGTCCCGCAACTACTTATTTATACCCTAGAAATGCTTATTCATCCCTCTGATTCACGGTGCATGTTTTAGCGCCCTACCCTCAGTTATAGGGAAGCAAGGGACATATAATAATAATAATAATAATAATAATAATAATAATAATAATAATAATAATAATAATAATAATAATAATAATAATAATAATAATAACCTCTATATCCAGAGATTCTATAGCAATTTGATAGAGCTCTTCAAAATTTTCCTTCTGATTCGTTATTGGTAAAGGTATGCCTTCGGTCTTAAAGAGCAGATGCACATTCTCAACCACTTTCATTCTCATCCTATGGTAAGGACTGGTTAATAGATTTGGCAGTTTAGATAACCTTTTATCATCATGCTTATGGACATTCTTACATCTCATCAGCTTACAGAAAACAACTGACTATGTGCGACAAAAGATACTATATTGTGGTAATATATATATATATATTATATATATATATATATATATATATATATATATATATATTAATATATATTATATTATATATATATATATATATATATATATATAAACTTTCTTTTAACGTGCTTAATCCTCTTCTCAGAAAAGATGTTTCAAGAAATCGAACTTTAAGGCGGCTATCCAAGCCTGTCGCCACCAAGTGTTTGCAGACGAGTTTTTCTTGCCCCAAGAAGATAAAACTCAGACTGCTACGCTGAGGATTGAACAAGCGTCTCTCGCACGAGAGTCGGCGAGTCAACCTCTACCCACGAGGCGTTCTCACTATATATATATATATATATATCTATATAATAAGTATATATATATATTAATATATATATATATATAATTAGTATATATATATATATATATTATATAAATTATATTATATATTAGAGATTTGTACCGATACCAGAAAAGAGGCGATACGATACGATACTCTATTTTTTTAGTTGCCGATACCCGATACCGATACTCTAATTATATAGTAAATACACAGTAATAAGACTTAGCTAGACATTTGTGTACTGAATATTGCAAATCGGATTGCATTCCTGTACGAACCAAATACTTTTTTCATATTATGGTTGTGCTCAAGTATATTTATTTTTATAATTAAAATTAGTATCTTAAAGGAATAATATAAATGGAAACTATAATATAAATATTTTTTTATGTTTGGTTTATTCAAAAATATTCCATTTCCATTTTCAGTAAGTATATTAACAAAGTTTTAGCTACTAGCTTTTATATTTTAACATGATTACAATTTACAAGATGATTCTTTAATAGCTACAATATACAGAACTGAAAATTATGAGACAGAGACCCTCAATTAATTCAGTGAATAGACATAAAAACGCTATTTATTTCAACCATTAGACGAATAATAATATACTCTTTAAGATAAGATTAGATAATAGTAAAATTACTCAAATTCAAAAATTCTCAAATTGTGATGCAAAACATTGCGCTTTCACTAGTATTGGCGAGAGCCTGTTCCTTTTTGGGTGTTTTCATTCTAACCTAAACTAAAATACGCTCGCTCTCGACTTATGAGTGAGGGAGGGACTGAAAAATATTTGCTTGCAAGCACTGATATAATGGAAATTCTCTTTCGTAGGCAGCATCTCCGTGTTTTCGTAGAGCTTTATCTCTCTTTCACAGATTACAAATTTGAATTATCTTTGCTCTTGATGACTCTCTCAGTTTTTTTCGATGAGGTTCCTTGGGTGTGATTTCTTTGATGGTGATTGAGATGTCAATGCATTTCGGCCATGAACTTTATCAAGTCTAACATATCCACAAATCCTCTTCATCTTTTCAGAGGTTTTATTGCTGAAAAGCCACCTATCATCACTATCCAGTTTCTTGTTGCCTTGGGTTGCTGAAGGAGGCTTCCAGCTTTCTGTGAATCTTTTTTTTTTTTTTGTACGCGAATGTACCTATTTTATGCCATTTAAATGCATTCTAGAGTGGTTCACCGGAGATTTCATTTTTGTGGGGTTTCAGCTAGACTTAAGAAATTCCTCATTAGAACCCTTTATATATATCGAAACTAAGTTTATTTATTACACAATGTAACAAAAAAAATTAATTTTTTGTTTTTTGATTTTTTATTGTTTTTTTATACAGTTTTTTTATTGCAGATTCCAAATATGTTTTTAGTTTTTCTCTAGCACTCGACCGTTTTTATGTTTACGAAGGCATAAATAATTCAATGGCATTCTTTTGTTAGAGTCCGGTTACTGCTCACGCTGCGTAAAAGTCCAACCCCAGTTCCATTTAATGTTTTGTGGGGCATTGCCATATATATATATTAAATAAATTATATATTAATTATATATATTTTAACTTAATAACTCTCTCTCTCTCAAGGTATATATATATGTATATAGTGTGTATATATATTATTTTATAATATAGTATATATTATATATATAATATTTGACTTATATACAAATATAAATGTAAGTTAATAATTTATATATTTAAATAACATATTTTTGTTGTAGTATAGGTTATGCTTATGTAGTAATAATAAGTTAATGAATATCTGACTGATTAATTACATAACCCGGGATTTGTAATATATTACTATATATAATTATATATATATATTAATATATATCAGTATATATGTTACTTAACTTTTAACTTTAACTGTTGTTAAGTGTGTAATTTAAAATCTTATTATTGTTATCAAACTAATAAGCAATAGAAATACTCAATTAATATGTATTGACGTAATGTGATTTTCTGGAAACTATATAACGGAACCTAATGACTAAAATCTAATTTAGTGATGTGCAGAATAAATGTTCCCCTTTTCATATCTGTGATCTCGTGTCTCGAAAAGGGGGGGGAGTTGTTCGATATGTATAATTATTTCATCACGACTAGCGCCTGATTGGCTGAAAATACGAGAGGAAAAATATTTATTCATTACCTTGAGGAGGACTGCCGATTACGATAACGAATTTATCTTTCCATCTATAGATTAAACATTTATATTTTATATCGACTGTTATGTTTATTAACTCGATTGACTAATTCATCTCTCGCTCATCTCATTCTAGCTTGTCATTGTTATAGATTAATATATACCGTGTTACACAATAGTATCTATTCGTATATATATAACCCATAAGGCCGAATTAGATTATAATGATTAATCATTTATATATAATTATTTTTATATTCGTTTTAAACCCGAATATGTATAGAGATACTCGCTCCTAATATTATTTGTATTCCTAAGCCAAGTAGTAATTCAAACATTAAGTAATATAAATGATGACTATACTACTTATTTCATTATTCTACTGCTTTAGAATAAGATATATTACATAAGTAATATCGTACAATATGTGATTTTGCCAGTCTTGGGAAACAGGTATATATATATATATATTGTAAGCGTATGTATGTTATTACCGATATTCATGTATAGTGTTAAGTGAATAAAATTAATAATTAAGCTGTTTTGGCCCCTCTCGACTAGTGAGAATTAGATTCTTTATAATATATTAGAATATATTACAGCTATATATTATATATTCTCTAGTTCTTTAGCACACAATCCGGTCTTATATTATTAATTTGTTACCAGGGTGAGGGTACGGGGACAACTCAAATGACCCATCACCTCTTTCCCCAACCTCCGACCTTATGAAACGAGATTTTTACAATGGAAGTATTACTTTTGAGCCTAGTATTGATTCAAAATATGAAGTTGTGCCTTTGAGAAACATTCATATTTCTGCTGAGAGTCTGAGTTTTTCTCATTTTCATCATATATTAAGTCCAGCATTGCTAAATCTTTTCACATGAACCACTAGTTGAGCGGAAACAGGCAAGTTTTCCCCTTCAAGTTTACTTTATTCTGGTGAGCTTAAAATATTACATTATATGCTTAGACTTCATCTCCCTTATAGTGACTTGATGACTGCATCATTGATATTATCTCAATTTTTGTTGAAAAGCGTAGATTAAGATTTTTCCCGTTATAGTGTGTGACATAACTTGTTATTGATAATGCGTCTGTCCGTTACATGTATAGGATTACACAGTTCGAATGCTATCTTGAAAATTTACAGCGCTTGGATTAAAAAAAAAATGATAATAAATGGGTTTCGTGTCTCATCTCCTCTAACTAGCACTATTGTATGAATAGACTTTTCTAGAGCATACAATCTGTTGATTGGACGATTCTTGTAGAATGTGTTTAGGTTACTAAGTATTGATTTACGTTTTCTTCTCTCTCTGTGTGAATGGTGGTGAATTAAAGACTGTTCTCGGATTAGTTATATTCTCGTGAACACATATTAAGACGTGTTTACAGCATTTTAACTGTGTATAAATATCATGTTTTTACCAAAAACTTGCGTTTACTCGTTATAATAATGGGCGTATATATGATACAAAGTGTGTTGTAGGTATAAATGGCATATTTAACGCCACTGACTCAAACTAACGTTCTTCTTAGTCCTTGTAGCTCTAGTGCTTTTGTACTGTTTATTTCTACTTCTTTCTCTCAATCTCGTTTGAATCATTTTATTTAAAGATGTGTTCCAAATGCTTGAGATTG
Organism: Trachelipus rathkii; assembly: GCA_015478945.1. Classification (NCBI taxonomy): domain Eukaryota; kingdom Metazoa; phylum Arthropoda; class Malacostraca; order Isopoda; family Trachelipodidae; genus Trachelipus; species Trachelipus rathkii. The sequence continues at coordinate 63,192 of JABUQX010046673.1, forward strand.
AATGCTATTAATCTATGGACATGGAACAGCTCTAGAGGCTTCGCACGAACTGATCTCTCTTATTTAGAGTCATGTCCCATAAATCTACAAATTGTGAGCTCGTGTTGACTTCAAATTTATTTAGTGAACTTTAGTGTTGTGCGATCATGATGTGCCATCAGTTGACCAGTTTTGTAATAGTACTGTTAGTCTCCATAGTCTACATTCACTTATTAGTTGCGCTCTACAGATGTCATCTTCAAGGTGATTGTTTATTATGAGTCTTTAATTCGCATATTCGGAGAACACAATAAATGTATATCGTCAATCCACCGTGAGAACTGCTGCGCGGATGTGGAGGCGCTACCCATTTATGATATTGTGTCGAGGAATCCTTATTGCTCGATGTTGCTGCCCTGAAATCACTAATTATATATAGAAATATAATAATTTTATATTTTAAAATTATAATGTTTTAATATAATAATAAAATTTTTTTTTATAATATGATATATATATTTATATACTATATTATATATATTATTATCAACGATTCTTTCTATATTATATTTGTAATAATATATAAATTTATATAATGTTTATTAATAAAAAAATTGTAAAACTATTTTGTTATTACTTCCACCTCGGTTCATAGTGACCCTCTATATTTTGTGGGTATTTTTTAATAATATAATTAATATATATATTAATTGTGATAAGGATGTTTTTTTTTTTTAATATGCTAGGCCCAATAAGTATATATATGTATATATACTTTGATATAATTTGCTTAATACTACCCGTTAGTGTTTTGCAATATCATAGTTATATTTGAACGGTGAATAACTCGGCAATACTATCCTAAGTATTATATGTGTGATTCCAAATTTATAACAAAATCTATATTATTAGTTATGTTAGTCTCGCTTGAATTGCAAGTAATGTGTGCTACAATCACGAGTATAGACAGATCAACCTTAGTTTATGTGAGAGTGTGTAGATCTATATATAGTGGACATTAGTGTTAACACATTTCCACCAAATTGTGAAGAACAAATATTTGAGATCAATAAGTACGTCGTAAGGCTCTACTTTTGTAATGACTTATATGATATAATGCTCTCACGCCTGGGCGAGCCTCATTGAGTATGTTAGAAGTTGTGTTAAAACAGGCCCTAGAGGTGTGTCATGAAGATGGAACAGAAAAGCAATGCCTGTTGCGGCTTATGTGCCAGAAGTGTGGCGGAGCCAATATGATCTACTAGTGTATGACTCTCTATTGTGACTGGAGAATATTTACAATATAAATGGTATAGTGAGGAAATCATCTCTCTGCTCTTTATTTACTGATATTATTCTCTTACAGCCTGGACCACCAGTTCACTCTAATGCAGCTAAAAACCTAAGTAAGTATGATTCTTAAAAGTATTGAGTTACACTCGTCTTATCTAACCAGCTATAACTACGACAAGCGCTCACTATATTAAATATGGACCAAAAAGAATCAATATATTTTTATTTTTAGTAGCCTGTCTCCCCCTCTACAAAACAAACCCCCGGCGCGGGCTATAAAGAAAAAATAACGGTTATAAAAAAAAGTATATTAAGGGAAGGGGTTTCTCACCGAAACAAATTACAAAAAAAAAAAGCTCTCATATAAAAAAGAAAGTGTTACTCGTAACCGAGGAAGAGAAGTAAATCATTTGTTTATAGAGATTTATAAATAAATTTATATGAGTTTACTCAAGCATATGTAATGATAATAAAATCTGATTATCAACACTAATTAAAGAATATTTTTAGAAATCTATAAAATATAATATAATGATTATTCAATATTATAATAGTTTCTAGCAGTGTTTACCGTAAACATTTTAGTGATATTTATGGATAGTGACACGTTGGATCCTCTTGTGTTTCACTAACCCTAGCGTCTATGGAGATATAATCCGGATGGTGGATGTGAGTGTGGTGCTTACTATAATTATTCGCGCTCGATAGGATGTATATACTTCTCGCTCGAGTTATGCTACACATACCCCCTTTTCTAGCACCTTTGATTCTATGAAACCATTGACATTATCTTTTTCGTTCACCTGTAATACAACATGTTTTTCCCGTTAAAGTCGGGCAGGAGTTTGTAAGTATATTCAGATGTGTTTTTTTCTACCCTTCGCAGTACTTTGATAAATTACGTAGTGGGAGTACGGAGGGAATCTACGCAAATGAGCTGATATATTAGAAGATGCTAGGATGCTTGCTTCTATGAGTTATTACCCTACCACCCTTTTCTAGCTTTTCTAGCATTGACATGTCTACGTCGTGGTGGAAATACAGCTCCACTGAGGCGTATTTTATTAACGACTCCCCTAGGTCCTTATTTGGATAGGAGAGATCGATTTGGCTTATGTGGTGATATCTTAGAAGGTGCTAGGGATGGCTTACCTTCTTGAGTTAATTCATGACCCACCATTTTTATTCTCTAGTCTTTATGTACAGCTCAGCTCCGTCCGTAGAAAATATCCGCCTGTTGTTATCGGGCTATATCGTTTTCTATCGTCCCTCTCTATAAGGTATGAGGAGGATTGTTTTCGCGTTATATTTATAGAATTATGAACCTATGTTTATGTTAGCCTATTTTATTCGTGCGTCTAAAGTAGAATGATAGCTTAGGTTGGGTTCCTTCTCTAGAGTTATTGATCTTCCTCTAGCCCACCTATTCTATCCTTCTAGTTGCGATATAATATCGTATGTGTTGAAGGACATATTTATACTTATTTTACTACAGTGGATTAAGTTACATAATTTCGAAAGTGCTGAATCGATTCTGTGGTTTTACGACAGGGTATCGATTTTCACTTCACGTAAGAAGTATTAAGTATTAGATATGTTCTACCCCCTTTGATGCGTGTATGCTCAAATTCTTAAGATTGCAATGTTGCATTGCAATTGTTGCAAGTATGTTGCAGAACAATAAATTAAGTGCAAACATTTTGCAATCATTTGTTGTGACACATTTTTTAGTCAGTATGATTGTGCAACATCGTTATGTGTGTGCAGGTTTGATCAATGACCGCCGTATTAAGACGGTTTTTTTAAGGGTCAATTATATGTGTTTCGGGTAATGAATAGTGCGTTAGAAGCGTTTTCGGGTATAAACGCAGAGATTGTGATGCACAACCGATGGCTACCTGGCGCACCGTACCGCGCCCGCCCGCGTTACATTCATCTGTTTTTTTATTTTTTTTTTTTTTTTTCGCTTTTGCCGTCTCGATTTTCTATTTTCTAATTTATAACCTTTTTTTTCTGACTATTACATTTCGAACCTATATGTTAGAATCCGCAACCAAACTATGGTCTTCTATGGGTTAAGTGTATATATTACTATATTATATATATATATATATTATATTATATAATTATATTATATATTTATATTATTATATTAAGCGCTTTATGTATGAAAATGGTATTCATTTCTTGACTATATATAATATAGGGATATTCCTATATATACCCGTTTTTTCGCCCACCCCCTCGGAGAAGGTGCGTCACGTACGTGTTTCTCTCCATTGATTTCTGCCTTCCTTTAACCCCCTTTAGTTAAGCTTAACCTCTCTTTTTTGATGTTCTTGTGATCTCTCTTGTATTATTTCGTGTGATATTCGGTCTCGATTGCTCCTTGATATTTCGCTCGCATTGAAATAACCGGTGAGGCCAGATGAAATTGATATGCATAAGAAATGTCTCGACGAGGAATTTAAGTAGAGACTTAAGCTCGTAGCACTATGTGTAGTGTGATCGTAACGCTCACTGAGTAATCCTGTTGTAGGAACTGTTCTAACTGATGGTCTGTTAGTGTATCTGCACTAATTTGTAGTTCTGCTTATTACTTATCTTACCTCAACCGAGCACATACACTCACACAACACACACACCAACACAGCACACACAACAACTCGATATTTTGATGTCACTTTTAGTACCCCCATTTCTTTCCCTTTTTGACGCTGTATCCTTTCAACACACAACACACACACACCACCCTTAGTGCTACATATACACACAGCACACACACACACCACACGCACACGCACACCCGCATAGGCTATTATACACACACGCACACCCTCTAGGCAACTACTTATACACACATACACCCCCAATAGACACTTTTCACTATCTACGTATACCCTGTATGACCTACACGTACACAGATCACCACATTTGGAACTTCGCAATCATTCCCTGCTCTAACTAACCAAGCACTAAACAGTCCTTAATAGTAGATATCTTTTATTTCCACAACGAGGCACTCTCCACGTTACACTATACCGCAAGACCTTTGAACCTTCCACCCATAGACACTTACAATCACCATAGGACACTTGACACTCACCCATAAGACACTTCACCTCACCCAGACACTTTAGCACCTACACGTTCCAATCCTCTAATATTTTTATTCGCTCCTATAACATGAACATAGTGATGAGCGTCTACATAATTACCTGTATCATCCATTCAGCGCAGCTATGCAAATAATAAGCACCTCATTCACATATTCGCAATTGAATACACACACGACAATTCACGCCTACAAGATTATCGATACCATTTAGAACCAGCTCATGGTGGCACTACTAGTGACGATGCTAAGTATGTGTCATCTGAAGCATCGCCTCCTGGGGAAATATTCTATCCAGACACACACAACACACACACAATATTTTTGATGCCTCAACTTTGACCCCTGGTGTTGACGCAATGTGATTTAAGATTTGAGGTGTCTTCAGCTTGATGCCTCAACTTATGAGTGCCTCAGCTTTGATGTACTCATCTATTTATGAGACGTTGTATCGTTATGTTTATTCCATGGAAAAACGAAGGAGGGATGGAGTGAGTACGTAGAATGAAATAGATATGAGAAAGATGAAGTGTGAGATAAGTAGCGCAACGTAATTGAGCCGAGAAACCGCACACGAATGATGTTCAGCAGAAGATTACGGCAGAAGAAAGAGAGAAGAAAGTAGTAAGCGCAGATGTATAAGTTTTTTTCCGCTAGATTCTGGTTTCATTTAATATAAAGAAACTCTTGGACAGCTTTAGCATGATGTAGGTCCGTGGAACAGCTGCAACAAGAACGGAAAGCCGGCAGATTTGTAGATGGCGGAGTCAGAATGAATTCTAGGTTCCAGTTACATAGTTGAGTCAATGAGAGTGTATTTATATATATAATTTTTTCAAAGAACATAGATTTCGAATTTTGGGGTTTTGGTCTTAACCCCCAAAAGGAGTTCGTAGGCACCCTTTAGATGAAAGAATCGCCCCTCAGCTGGTACAGAAAATATAAGCATAGTACAGGGCAGAGAAAAGATGGAAGGAAAGGAAATAAGAGTCTGTGTAAAAATATATACAACATATGAGACGGATCTGGCAGTTATACGGCGTCAATCCGGAAGCATCGGCTACTGCAGATGGTGTGATTCAGACTCCCGAAACATGACTCGTTTACTGATTATTAATGCGAATTATACAGGTTGCATCGAAATATAACGTAATAAATGACTGTGACTCTGTGAGTATATATAGTGTGTGTGTTTTTTAATTCTCTTACTTGGATTTATATACGTGAAGATGAAGTATTGACAGTTTGCATACAGTGAACATTTCTGAGTTGGTGTGTGTTCACTTTCCAAAGATATGGATGTCTACAAAGGAGATGGGGACCCAATTGAAGAATATGTAGGAGGAGCGAACCCCAAAATGTGGGGGTTTTCTTTACCCTTTTTAATTGACATGTTTTTTATATAGATGTATATATTAAACTGTTGCTAATCAACTACTTTCCCATAGACATTAGACGTCTTTATTCAAGCCTCCCCTATGTAGTTTTGTAGAGAAAATATATTATATATGTTAGACACTGTTGCCCCTATCGTGTCATGTTCTATAATCGACAGATAATATTACATACATTGCTTTCCACAGCGCAATGTTGTAGAATGTGTTTGCTCATCGCTACTTAGCATACACTTGAATATGCTATATATAACATATATTGAATAACACCGACTGAGTTATTCATTCCAAATAATTGGTCATTTTTATCTGCTGACTTTGTAGTTTATATGTATGTGACTACTTTAGATTCTCCAAGAATTTCGATACTAATAAAAGGTCAATGTTTATTAGTTTTGATGTCAATGTTAAATATATCTGTGATTTGTGTGATTGTAGTAATATTTAGTTTAGAGTTTCGTGATCACATAGTCTTAATTTTTTATTACTTCATAAATGACTAGGGAGTCTATTTTTTGATATTAATATATAGAAATGTGACTGTTTATTTGCCTTCAAAGATTAATAGTTAGCTAGTTAGTAGTTAGCTTCAATATATATAAGTTAAAGTTAAAGTTAAATGATGGCTGTTTTATGTTTAGATTTTCAGTGTGTCGATAAGAATTTTATAGTCTATTTTTTCATGTATTTAACATACGAATGGTGGTTTTTTTTTGAACATGTTTTGATAGAAAAACATTTTTGTTTTTTCGAATGATAACATTTTCTTTTGATATGAATAAGTCAGCACTTTTTATTTTTTGAAAAACATTTTTTAAAAAATTGTTTCTGATTGAAAAAAAGTTGTTAAATTTCCACGAAAAAACATGATTTTTAGGGACCATAAAGCAATAAGCAGTAAAACACTACAGCAACACCTCAGGGTCCCACCCCACCCCTACCACCTCATTGACAATATATAGCATTATAGACATAATATAAATTAATAAGTAAAAATCTCTCACTGATCATCTAGATATCTTATTATGTTCAGTGTTCAATCCTTACATATTGTGCGTATTCCTCGTTTAAACTACGCTACATACTCTATTATGATATTAGAAAATCATCATCAGTAAGGATGAAATATATTTGTTTGAATTGTGTGAACTCACTGAAGAGATTTGTACTGTAGCTCGACTGCTCTTTTTTACGTTATAATGTATATAGAAAATTATATAAATTTTATCTTATATGTATAATAAATGCTTTTAAGTTATATAATAAAAATATTCTTGAATAACAAAATAGTATTTTTATAATGAAAATATAAATATAAAATATATATAAAGTTTTAAAAAATAAATAAGTTTTTATATAAAAATTCACTTCCGTAATATAATATATAAATAATAAGTTTTTTTTCGTGTAGGCAAAAGCATTTCGGCTGTAAATGCATTTGCTCAGTAAAGCACACAAAAATAGTTTATATTTATGTGATCGAATGAAATAATAAAAATAAGTATAAATATTTTAAATAAAAAAATGATTTTTATATTATAAAAGCTTATACTTGAAAATTAATATATCCATTAAATCTTAAAAGATAATTAAACATTAGGCATACAAAAAAAACGTATAACTAAAACCTATTTCATGTGTTTTCAAGTTGCTGAATGTCTCTTTAACATTTATAAATGAAATGTATTATTTTATACCTACATCAGTTTCAAGCTCTAGCCATCTGAGTTTCATTTCTGTTATAACAAGTTTTTAGTCGCATATTTGTTTTATGTACTTTCACTGATGGTTCACATTAATGCAGATATGTACTAATAAACTAATGGTTATATAGTATAAGCTCACGTGTTCAATCATTCCGGAGCACACACACCACAACACACACACACAAGACTCAAATTAAAAACACACACACACCAACACATACACACACACCCAAACACACATCAACATCGTACTAACACTCACACACAGCACGCTATCATACCACATCGATAACGAGGAAATATATGGCAACGAACAAATGTTTTCATCAATTAAATAAATAGCTAACTGCATAATGACTTCTAGAACGCTAAAGATTATCTAATGGTTTACAGACTCGGCCAATATACGCTAAAACCTGTCTTTTTGCAATCTGATATGATGCTGACATTACAAATTCTCCTATAATGCTTTAAACAGCGTTTAAACTACCAATGCATACAAAAACGTAACCTGATCTACACTATTTTCATTCGCAATAGTCTTGTTCAAAGTGATCAATTCTTAATTTTTTACATTAACATAGTAATATTTAACAAAGATTTAAACGTATCCTAAACCTATACTATTGTAATGAACCTAATGGAATAAATGCATAGTAACAAACTTCCCACAACAGATCTATTAACATAAACATATTCATATCACGATACACTCAACACTATACTGCACCACACTACACATCACACACTAGCGTTAATATTTTGTTTAAACAGTTAACACATGTTTTATTGATATTCGTATTTAATAAATAGCAAAAAGTTGTCATAAGCAACTGAACTAAGATATGATATAGGTGCAACAAAATTATGCTACCTTAACACGAAATAAATGATTATTTTACATCAGCAAGAGTTCCATACTTAACATCACGTAAAAGAGCTAAACATTAACAAACAAAAAACGTAACCCTATTCACACTTTTATCAGCGTTTCTCTAACATATTACAATAAATGATGAATTTTTAAGATTAGGTATAATATTCGGACACGCGAAATGGAATAAACGTAGACATAGTGTTTCCTGAAGTCTTAATCGATATTCATTAATGCTGAACCTAACGAATAAATGCTAACGTACCAAAGTGTTTTACATTGACATAGATTTGAAATAGTGTTAACACATATAAAAATAAGTTCTATATCTTAAGGACAAGCACAACGTTCTAGCTCTCACGTTCAAATCTAAACGAAGCATATGATCTCGTTTCAATTTGTCATCGCAGAGAAGATAATGATAGTATTCTGGAAACAATAGCAAAGTCTATAAGATAGGATACGGATTATAACCGAGATCACTGAATTGTATAGTAGAAAAATTTTTTGTCATACTCAATCTCAAGCGTAAGTATCGGGTCTAATGTGTATAGAATGAAACGATAATTCGTCCAACATGGGAAGTTATGTGAGTCCAAGAGTCTAGGGCTACACTATATAGTAGTGATGAGTAATTTATACTGATAGGTTTTTGATTAACTGTATTTTACAGTGTATTTACTATAATATATATAAGTATTGTATATTGTAATAAACTCAACATAATTTTATTATATTAGGTATATAAATATGAAAAGCGTAAATATTTAGTAAATACAAAATGTTCTTTTAATATCTATAAACAAAAATAAATGAAATGATTTTTAGTTAGTTATTTTTTATAAAATATTCTATTAACTAATATTGAAATTCTATAGTTTAGTGTAAGACTTTAGTGGATGTCTCTATATATAATGATCTCAACATATGCCTAGTCAGATCGGGGTAGTGTTGCGAGCTGCGCTGTGATTGGGTGAAGATATCGGGAGTGTACCCTGTTGCGCGATAGATTGGTGTGAATGATCGCAGCCTGTTCTGGTGACTTGTGTTGTTCTCCAGGCTTAAGATGATTGCTGTGATGCTGTATGGTCTCTCTGGAGAGCTATGTCTGTATCGTCAAGTTCTGTGGGTTTGAAGGATTTTAGAACGTGACGGCGTCGTGGAGGACATCTGAGGAGTCTCTGGTGACGGTCTTTGGACTTTAAAATGATTTTTTTTTGTTAAAGGTTCACTTATCTGTTAAGTGGACGCATACTCGTTTGGAGGCTATATTGGGCGCATTTATCGTTACTTGGTCGGTAGATTCTATTGGTGTAGAAGCGACGTCGTTTATTGTATCTGGCAATCTGTTCGCTCTTGGTGGCTTGATACGTAGGCGTATAATGGTGTAACTCATTACGTATGCGTACTGGATAAACTTTGCCCCGAGACTTGCGTAGCGAAAAGTGGTGCATTTAGTGCGTTTTGTAGTGTCATGTAGGCGTACCTGTTAGCTTCTTGGTGATAAGAGGTATGATACTCGTGTATAGTGCATGTCAATGGGTGTTGTTCGTGTTTAGAGGTTATGTGTTATTTTATTTCGTATATTCATAGTGAGGAAATATATTCTGTATTTATGTTCTATGAGAGAGTAGTCCACATGTTTTTGGCAATAATATATATATATAGATAAAAACAATTTGTTACGTTAATAAATAATATTTCTGTCGTTTTTTAAAAAATTAAAATTTTAAATTTTAAAAATTTTATTTTTTATTTTTTTGTTTAGATTGTTTAGTGTTGTTATCATTTTGTTGTGTTGAGTGTTGTGATTTAATGTGATGTGTTGTTTTTTACGATGATAGTGTTTGATGAACTCTCAAATCGAGTTCACGTCCTTTATAAACATATTAATTTTGGATACTGTTGTGTGGTACTAGACAATGTGCTGTATTTGTGTATAGTTTCTGTGTGGGTGCGCTCGCTCGCTCCTCGTGTGAGCCTCGATGTGCTCTCTCGCTGGCTTGTGGCAATTTTGCAGCTGTCAAATTCTCTCGTACTCCTTCATTGATAGTGTTACGCTCAGACTATCCGTTTCTCTCCAACTGCTTTCTACGCTTCTTATACTTTCTGTTAAATAATCTCTTCATTTCGCTTCTTCCTGTTAATTCCGTGTCTTAATCATTACTGTTTTGGTCTGAATATGTGTTTGTGCATATGTTATCACGTATTAATGAAGGGAGCACCAGTTACGTTTGGAGGTGCAGGCTCTAAGGACACCCCTATTACGGACTGTCGATAATTTGGCTACTAGCATTATTTCGTTGAGAGTTACTTTCCTTGCTACGCGGTGTACGCTCATGGAAAATTTGGTATTATAACCCGTTAGTATGTTTATTATTCGATGCGTTAACGCTAAATATGTGTTTGGTTTGTACGCTATGTCTATAGTATTTTAGTATCTCTGGCACCTCTCGTCTGAGCCCCTTTATATTAAAGTCGTGGAATAAAACTTGTGTGTCTACCCGCGTATGAGCCCAACTCTCTCATCTCTGTGAGATTGTGTGTCGCTCGTGGAATGTGTCCGTGACTTGCTTGTTTGTCTAGAAATTCAATGTGTGTGTACTTCGTTGTAGTTCACTGCTCTCGATGCCCAAATCTTCGCTCTATACGAACACTTCGATTTTCTTAAAGGGGGGTGGGGTCCCCCATTACGGGGTGCGCAGTCGGAGGGCGTAATCTCTGTCTACGACGAGTGTTACCTCACATTCTAAACGCTCCTCCAAATTTTAACCAGATCATAACAATTATTGATTATATAGGCTGAGCCGAGCTCGGATAGGGCCTTAGTGAAATTGCATTATACATATAGATTATGATAATAATTAATAATAATAATAATAATAATATATGATGTGGTGATGTGTGTGATGTTGATGATGAATAATAATTCAATTAATAATAATAATAATAATTATGTGTGAAAAAGCGTTGTATATTTTGATGATGTAGTATGTGTAGTGTAGTATATGTGTAGTGTGTGTGCATATATAAAGAATTCATGAACAGAAAAAAAAAACTCCAGACGGGGGATGAGTCAAGAGTCAGAGCTCGGAGACAGGTTTGGCGTTTCGTGAGGCGAATCGGGGGTTGGCACCGGACCGGAACTGGCTCGTTGCTGTGCGAGTGTGTATGTCTTCTGTAGTTTAATTAAATGTATAGGTTAGATACCCGATAAATCTTTGTTAAATATTTATATGTTAAGGTTAATGTAAAATAAAGATTGATATGTTAAGACCATGCCATGAAAAAGATTGTGGAGAATCTCGTACTGTTTCTTGATTGCTCATGTCTTTTATAGTGTGAGACTGTGTGCTATAAAAGTAGGCGGAATATTGTGTAAATAGCTGTAAGTGCTTATAAAAACAGATCTCAGTAATCGATAGTTCCCTTGCGCTGAACCCCGATTTTTACTGATACTATTATATTTATTATATATATATATATATATTATATATATTATACAGTTATAAATAATTTAATATATTAATAATAATAATATATTAATAAATAATTTATAAAT
>JABUQX010046674.1:0-30000 GCA_015478945.1 Trachelipus rathkii
CATAAAAAATTGGAATCTAATTTTTTTTTTTAAATATTAACAAATATATTATTATTATTATGTGCTCTATCGGTAAAGGCTGGGATCACTCTACCTCCTATTTTTAAGAGAAGTAACTTTGTTATTTTCACATCTTGCGCTCTACATGTAAAGTCTAGTAACACTCTAACTCTTTATATTCAACAATGTAACGTAACGCTGCTCACTAATTTTAAATAAATAAATAAAATAAAACAAGTATTAAACGTTTTATTGCAAAACATTATATTACAACTTGTTTCAAAATTTCAGAAAATAACTATTTTGAACGCTTTTTGATGATGACATACATGATGTGCTCCCACATAATATAAATAAGCTTAAAAAAATCTGACTCTAATGAGTTACGTAATCAGAAATGAAACCCGCTTCAACCATTTGTAACACTTTATAACGCCGTGAAAAAGCCCCTTTTCCTCCCATCGTTGCTTTATTGCTAGACAGCACCTACTAACCACATTGATTACAAAAACTATTTGTTACCAACACTGAAATATTAAAGATTATTATTATTATTATTATTATTATTATTATTATTATTATTATTATTATTATTATTATTATTATTATTATTATTATTATTATTATTATTATTATTATTATTATTATTATTATTATTATTATTATTATTATTATTATTATTATTATTATTATAATACTACATTATTATTATTAATTATATTATTATTATCTTGTTTATTATATTTTATTATTCATATTATTATTATTCATATTATTATTATTATCTATGTATTATTCATTGTTAATTTGATTATTAGTTATTATTAATTATTATTGATATTACTTATGAAGATTATGGTTATTATTATTATTATTAATTATTATATAATAATTAGTCTTATTAAATTATTAATCATTATAATATATTATATTGATTATCAAATAATTTATGATGAACTATTATATTTTATATATGTGATTATTATTATTATCTATTATTATTACGTTAATTATTCATTATTATTATTACTTATTAATTAATTATTATATTATTGATTTATAGTGTATTAATATTAACTATTATTATTGATTTATTATTAATTATATATTTAATACAGTAGTTTCTCCCTTAAAGTATTGGTTTTAATATTTTGTAAATCTCTACTTTCCATATCCCAAAGCAGAACATCTATAACTTCTATTCTTTTCATATATTTATTAGAGTCCTCGTTCTCTAAATGCTTTGAACCATTAACTTTTAATTTAAGTATATCACAGCTTTTCCTTAACCTCAGACTTTAGTATTCTCTGCACAGCTCCTTTTTATTTCCAAGGTGAAACATTATACATTTTTAATTTCCTGTCACATAGACGCGTTTTGTACATCTTTGAACCGTTAACCCTTAATAAAATAAATACCATTATTTCTTTTTGCTTTTCAAATGCAAGCTAAGTATATCCATATATTTAACAATATATATATATATGATATAACTTTAAGTAAAGGTACAGTTACCACACTTTATATACTTCGATTTCTTCTAAAATTCATATATATACTATAGGATTCGCCCCTATATATATATATATATATATATAGTATTTATATATCATACTCAGATACAGATACAGTTAGTATCTACATATATGAATTATACCTATATACTATAAAAAAATAGTATATATATAGTAACTATAACTACTATATAATATAATACTATATATATTCTTTTAAGTAGAACATATTTATTAATTATACGTTCGTCTTTTAAAATCAGCCATATATATTTCAAACTTTTATTGTTCGTCTTAACGCTGCGAGCTCGGTTAATAAAAGTTCTATACCAAGATTTTACTGAACCACGATGTACTAGTTGCTAACTGCATGATGCTTGCCGCATTTGCTAACAAACAAACAAACAAACAGTTTATCACTTTTCTAAAACTTGCAAAGTGTACAATTTGCGTGCCCACTTCCATAGTATACTGTTTTCGTTTAAGCATTAACTTAATTTAAATTTTTTTAAGATGATATATTTATGATTTCCTTTCCAAGTTATAACATTAATGAATTTTATACATTTTTCCTTTTAACGTTAAGTAAAATTTTATTAAAATTTGTTTCATTTTTAAAAGGTTTTTAAAAAATTAATGTTTCTTTCGTAAAATTGTAAATTGTTATTAAAAATATTTGTGTTTTATGGACCCTTAATCAGTAAAGCAGTAAAATTTCTATATTTCACTTTTCCACAAAATATTTTTTTAGAAAAGTGAAATATTTATATATTTTTTCTACTTGTCCGATCAACATCAAATTTTCAGGACTTGTGCAATCGGGCAAGGTACATCTTTTTTACTTGTTATTTCTTTTTTATACTTAAAAGAAAAATTTTTAAAAATTTCCAACTTTTTTTTTTTCTGGAAAATTTGTTCTAAAAACAAATCCAAAACTATTGCTTATACAAAGAAATTATCAAGGTAAAACATGTGCAAATTTTTTGATTACATGTGCTCGAAAAATTTCATCCAGATCGCTTGAGCACAAAAATATATTATCGCAATTTTTCTTTTTAAAAAACAAAAAAGTGGGTTTTGAACTTTGACATTGCTGAGCACAAATTTAAAACAAAAATTGACACATCTATGCATATATCAAGTTTGAAATCATTTCGTAAAAATTTGGAGGAGTTGAAGCTAAAAATATAAACAACATAGGTTTTGAAAAATTGAAAATACTGAAAAAATCACTACAGACAGAAAAACACTCGAAAACGACGTTTTAGAGGTCAGATAAGCCGCCGCTTGCGTCTTTCCCATCAAAATTGGCTAAAACGTTAAAGAAATTTTAGTATTTTCCATTTATGTGGGTTGAAAATTGGGCTCAAGCACGACCAATATGAAAATGATAGAAATTAAAATTTTTGAATTTTAAAATTATAATACATATCAAATAAAATTATTGATTTAGTATGACTACATTATTATAAAAGATTTTTTTCCTTTTTTCAGGGTATTATTCGATAAAAGAGAAGGGAAGAGAGATGAGAGAGAGAGAGAGAGAGAGAGCAGAAGAGCAGAGATGAGAGAGAGAGAGAGAGAGAGAGAGAGGCAGAGAGAGCAGTAGAGAGACGCGAGACTTGAGTGTATGGCAATCATAATTAGTCACGCATAGTCTCCTGTATATGAATTTTATATATTACTAACTGATATATATATACCATAATAATTATTATATTATATACAAAAATTTTAAACTTTTGACAAAGTTTCTACTAATAAAATATTATGATCTAGATATATATATACCTACATTATATAATTAGTCAGATTTAATATCCAAGAAATTTATTAATGTAAATTCTTATGTACTTTAGATATTTCGATTGATATATCTGTACTTACTAAAAATTTTAAAGTTTTGATATATTTGGAATAAACCAGTATTAACATTTAATACATTAAAACTTTTAAATTTACAATTATTTGAATTTCTTCCAAACAAATATTGATATACCAACCCTTTTGAAAATCCCAACGAATAAATAGTCTTAAAACAGAAACAAAAAAAAAATACGAAGAAACATTTAATTTAAATAACTTCATTAAACTAATAATAATAAAATTACCAGAAATAACATTTTAATACGATTAAATAAATTAAGGAATAATTTACTTTTTATGATTTTTTCATTTAACTTTTCAGTAAAAAAAATCGAAATAATAAAAAAAAAAAATGAAAAAAAAAAAAAAGAAAAAAAAAAAAAACACGATTAATACTTTGTCTCCTTTAAATCAGAATATGTTATGTGAATAGCCTATCTTACATTAATGTTCATATATATTACAAACTTCACGAGAACAACATAAATTTAACTTTTTTTTTTTTTCTATAAAATTCAGTTGATTAAAACGACTTTTCGGAAGTGGATTGGAGTGAGGGCTGAGGGGGTGCGAATGCAGGGGTGGATGAGGGGGGGAGGTGAGGGGAGAGAAGGGGTAGGCGGAGGCGAGGGGTTGGAGGATGGGAGGGGGAGGCAAGGGGGAGGAGGAGGGTAGGGAGCGAAGGAGGGGAAGGGACGCGATATATGTTTTTTCCGTCAGTTTGTTGCGTGTAAAAGGTCTCTTGTAGTATCTTCAAAGTGTTCACACATATTTTTGATATACACCATATAGTATAGTATATTAATATATATATATATCGATATATTTATTAATATATATATTAATACAATATATATACTATAAACAACTATATATTTTTTTTTGTAATATAACGATAAATAATAAATAAAAATATAATAATATATATATACTTATTTTATTATTATTGGTTCATCGGGTATACATATTTGTATATCATATGATATATATATACTATACATATATGTACATAATATATTATATTTCTTATACTTTCAAATTTTAACATATGGAATATATAATACTACTTTAATAATGATATATACTACTATATATAAGTATATATATATATGCTAAGAAAGAACATATATATATATTACATATATATATATATATATATAAACATATTATTCTATAGAAATAGTATATTATATATATATATATATATATTATATAATATGATTATAATATACTAATAATATATATATGATATATATATATATATAAATATATATATATATCATATATATATTTATTCATATATTATATCCTATATACTATATCATATAATACTTATCTTATGTATTTCGTCAATTTCGTATATATATATATATATATACTATACTATATATTATACTATATATATACTATATATATATATACTATATAACATATCAATTTGGATATATACTATATATATATATATATATATATATATATAGTATATATATATAATATACTATATATATATATCGATATATGTAATATATATTATTATATTTAATATATATTATATGTATATTATATAATTATCATATACTAATTTTATTATTTATAAATTATATATTTATTTTATCATATTTATATATATATTATATATTATAGATTATTAGATATATACTATATATATGATATATATGATATAATATATATATATACTATATATCTATAGTATATATATATATATATATTAATATATATATACTATATATATATATAATATAATACTAAAGTATATATATATTGTTATGATTATATATATATATATATATATATATCATATATATTATATATATAACTTATATATAGTATTTAATATACGGTTTCTACAGTTAGGTAATATATATACGATATACTTACTATATATATATACTAAGATATATATATATATACCTTATCCAGTCTATATATATACTATATAAGATATACTATAACATATATAGTATATATAATTATATATATATAATATATATATATATATATATATATATATATTTATATATATGATATTTATATAAATTCTAACCCATATTATATATATAATAGTATATATATATATATATATACGTATATATACTAATACTATAATATAATTCATGACTATACTATAAACTACTATATAATAATATCAGTGGCGTATACATAGGGTAGGCTGGGTAGGTAGCTCCTACCCAATATTTTTGAGTCCTTTTGATAAAATAAATTAAATGGTAAAGTTAATAAATTATTATTACAATTTTATTTGAAGTGAAAAAAAAGAAAACTGATTTTTAAAATAAAATTTTTAAAGAAAAAGCAACTACATTAGCAATACATATAATAACTAAATTCAGATTGGAAATTTGCCTTCCTACTGTGTTCTTAAGAGTAAAATTTCAAGCTATGGGTGTTGGTGAGTTTTCATATTTCATATAATAATATTTAGGGCCAGGCCAGACATTATTACCCGTGCTGTAGACCAAAAAATACGAGAATCCATGAGAACGAAACTTTTCGTTAAGGGCGAAAACGTACGAAGAAATTATGGAAAGAAAGAATTTTTGAAATCTTCTCCCTTCTCTCTCTCTCCTCTCTCTCTTCTCTTCTCTCTCTCTCTCTCTCTCTATATACTATATACTAATATAATATATATAATATTATATATATATATAATAATATATATATATAAATTATATATATATAATTATATATACCTATATATATAAGAATATATATATATATATACTATAGTAGTAGGGCTACCATACTTATCATAATCTATTTTAATATATTATTATATATATATAAAATATATAGATATATATATATCAGTATATACTATATATATATATAATACTACATATATATATATAATTATAAATATACAGTATAATATAAACATATGGATATATATTATATATAGTATACTATATATATATAACTATATAAATATTATTATATATATATATATAAATATATATATATATATACTATTATTATATATATAAATAATTATAATATAAATATAAATATATATATATAATCATCTATCTCTCCTTTTGAATTTCGAATACCAGCCTTGCTTATAATGCAAGTGTTACCACCAGAACCGCACGTAAGATCATCTGTTTTGTTGATAAAAACACTAGCATAATAATGCGAGAGCTGAGGGTTCGAAACTCGAAAATTTTAGATTATTTTTATATATATTATATGTATAGATATTTATATTACTATATATAATATATACATATCTATATATATAATATATATATATACTATATTATAATACTATATATATATATATATATATATATATATATATATACTATATATATAAGATATATAATAAATCATATATTATATATATAATATATTTAATATATAGTATATATATATATATAATATATACTATATATAATATATATAATACTATATAGATATATACTACTATATATATATATTAATAATATATATATATTTATATATATATATATATATATATATATATTATAATACTCAATAATATATATATATATATTATATATATATATGATATATAATATATATATGATATATATAATAATATATAATAGAGAAGAGAGAGGAAGAGAGAGCAGAGAGAGAGCAGCACCCGATGCTCCACTAAGAGTCAAACAAGATCTTCATCGAGCCAGGCAACCTCTTTCCAAAGCTGGTGCTGTAGAATTGGTAGGTTATTAATCATTATGGGATGGTCTCCTGGCTGAGTATTAAATCGGATTAAGGCAATATTTGCTTTAGTTTTTGAATTGAAGCCATATAGAAAAATAGATGAAGGTAGGGAGTTCCACAGAAGAAAAGTAGTTGTGAAAGTTATCAACAATGCACCACAATACCTATAATAGCCCTTTCATTCTCACTAATTCTATGAGAAAGCTGGCCCCCATCTGCAAATGAAGCTACGCAATGATGTGAATGCAGAGATAATCCCTTCAGCCTCAGGCAGTGTAGTACCTGTAGAAGATATAGAGCTGTCACCAAGTCATGTCGAGAGATAAAGGGTCAAAGATGTTGAAAATAGGCGTAACAGTTTATTAATTCTTTGCTAAACTTAACAATCCAAGGAATAGTGGAACGAGCACCCCCTCCAAATGGTCAAACAAGTATGTCCTACATGGGCGTGAACACAACCCTTTATAATTAGAGTAACTTTCTGGAAGAAGAATTTCGCACTGAACATAACTGCACAGTTTTGAGGCCGTCTTACCAACTCAAATGTAATATGAGATTTCACTAAGATATTACTTGTATTTATCGTTCAGCACCAAGAATGTTCATTGTCCCAGGTGACTCTACGCGGAGTACCGTCGAAGGAGAATCAGGAAAGGGTATCAACGTGTTTTTTGAGTGAGCAAGATGTGAAGGAGTTTGTTGTTTTAAAACTAACTGAACTTTCAAAAGATGTAAAGGACCCTTCGGGAGATATCAAGCAGATCGGACAAGAATAATATCGGAAGGCTGAAGTCGGAGAATCAAACATCTAATGCAAAAGGAAAGGTAAATTGAAAATGATTGATAAGAATGAGGTAAGTTTAGACTATTTAGAAGTCAATAGAGAATCGTTAATGGAGAGTAGGAAGAAGTTGAAGAAAAAATGAACTTGAGAACACGCAATTGCAAAGTAAGGCGGAAGAGGTATCTACCCATCAACATGACAAGTGAAGGTCCCGAGAGAAAATTAGGACATAATAAGCATGAAAACGAAGCAAACCCAAGAACGGGGAACTTAGAAAGTCCCGTGGCGCATGCACACTCGGATTCAAAGATGTTTCATGAAAGTCAAGCCGCCACATACAAAGATCCCAATAATTTCTGAGTGGCAGAAGACCACACGTCAGATAAATAGAAGTGAGGTTACTGGTGATCAAAGCGATACTATGAAGCCATACTGAATAATCTGAATAGAGAAGTGGATAGATACTCCAGATAGATCCAGGATGTAAGAGTTAATGGAGCATTCAAAGTTTTTAAACAATACGGAGTGGATATGGACCACATAGCGGAAGAACCAAAGCGACTACCCATCTTCGAGATTGATTAACAAATGCGCCTTACCCACCAATTAAGGAAAGTAATTATTTAAGGAATAGAGAAATAGAGAAAAACATACGGCAGGTACAAATTCTACAAACGCAATTTCCTATAAAAAACACGTGGAGGATACTCGGTATATGGTACCTTAGCCTTCGTGACGCTTTATAATTTAGATTCCTGGGTTCTTATGCACCTGATCAATGGGTACACAGCGCAGAGTCACGAGACAACCTGAAAAGAAACAATTCAGTAGGGGAGGATGACATAATCGTCAACACACGGGTTAAAAATTAGTTTGTAAAAAGGGAGATCAAGAAAGATCACCTTTCAAGAAAGGGGCATAGCCTAAATAATAGAATAATTAATGATCATAATAATAATAATACATTAAATAATAATAATAATAATAAATAATAATATATAATAATATGATAATAAAAGGCCAGTAGCATAATAAGAAGTAATAATGAATAGAAAAAATATAGATACATCATAATAAAAAATAATAACTAATAATAATAAAAAAAAAAAATAATAATAATATACAATAATAATAAAGAAATA
This sequence comes from Trachelipus rathkii, assembly GCA_015478945.1. Classification (NCBI taxonomy): domain Eukaryota; kingdom Metazoa; phylum Arthropoda; class Malacostraca; order Isopoda; family Trachelipodidae; genus Trachelipus; species Trachelipus rathkii. The sequence goes on from JABUQX010046674.1 coordinate 9,040, forward strand.
ATAATAAAATAATAATAATAAGAATAATCAATAATAAATAATAATAAATTAATAGTAAAATTTGATATACAGAGCTATTAAAGTCAATTACCTATCGTACTTCCTTCTTCTTCTTCAATCTTCTTACAATCCTTATCTACATCTTTACCTCTGGACATATTATCCTTCTTCTACGCTGCATTAGCACTTGCCTCTCAGGTATTATCTCCTCATTCTTTCTCTCTCTGCTCTTCTTCTTCTTCTTCCTTCTTGGCTATATACTCTTTTTAGCCTCGAGCCGTAATCTGTTTAACTAATACTTCATCTCTTATCTATCACAATCATTGAACACAAAAAACTTTAATTAACTCTTCTTCTTCTAATAAAAATACAACTTCATTCATTCTATCTGAAAACATCTCCTACAAAAGCTTTGCTACATTCTTTGCAAAATGAATTATACTTTCTTTTTCGGAATGTGCTTAGTAGTTAAATTTTTTGGTTCGGCTAACAATGTAAAACAACAATAAAATAAAAAAAGTAAATAAAGCATTTAAACATTTCTTTGGCTTTTTTTTGGGCTGGGCGGCTTTTTCAGGTTGGCTTCTGGGATGGCACTAGTTACTTTCCTTACCTTTATATTATACTACTTCTTTCATCTGGTCTTCTATTATTCGTTTGATATTGGCACCTTCTACTTTTGCTTTCCTTCTTCTTCTTCTTCTTATCTCTTCTTCTTCATTCTCTTCTCTTACGTTTCTCGTCTTCTTCTTCTCTTCTTCTTCTTCTTCTTCTTCTTACATTTATATACTATATTTACTTCATTCTATATATTCTTCTTATTCTCTTACTTCTTTCTTTCCTAGTATTCTCTTACTTTCTTCTATCTTTACTATCTCTTCCTTCTCTTCTTATCTTCTTTTACTCATTCATTTCTTCTTTAACTTCTCCTATTATTACTATCTTCTATTCTTCTTTATACTATATAATCTTTCTTTTCTTCTTAAATCATCTTCGTTTCTCTTCTATCTTTCTTCTCGGCCTTCGCTGTTCTTCTTCTTCACCTCGGAACCAGATGTGAGATACTATCACAATGCATCTACAAAAATTGTGACAGACATATTAGTGAAGTACTTTGGACAATTACCTTAGCTTATTTCAATCAGTCTTTAAAAAGAAGGAAATAGTTCCTCAATTATGGTTATTCAATTGGCTAATATAATTCTTTGATAAATTACGTAATCTTTTTCAAAAGCAAACAAGGAGATCAGGTAAGGGTTCCGAGACTATTTAGAACGAAGAGGTTCTCACGAGCCGAACGGGAACACAAGGAGCGCGCGGAAGTTTTTTCATAGCTGCCGTTAAGCGGGAGTGGGGCGGAGGAACCGCCCGCGACATTCTATACGTTGGCAAATACAAGAAAGAGGTCGGAGGGTTCCGGAGACCTCGCCTCGGATTGTGTGGGGAACTTAGATCACGGACCCAAGTACTAACTGTAATACGCGGGTAGGTTTTGGCCGCGGCGGAAGGCCCGAGAGACTCGGCCCAGACTCCTGCCATTTTGAAGATCGGTGCGAGTTATAAATCGACATTGGCTCAAGAATTCATTCAATACCGATACTACATTTAGTTCACAAAACACCGTGGGGGTTTATAAAGAAGGACAAGATATTAAATATATAAAAATAGAATTCATGGGCAACTAACTTTATTTTTTGAGTCATTTTAGCAACGATAGATTTTTAAGATTTCGCGTAGGGATATTATATTTAACGATGTGATTAATCATAAATCAGCGTCGGATGTTCTCTACTTTATCAAACTAGTGAGACTTCAAAAGGCATTTGATACCCGGCTGTCCCCTACACATCACTAAAGATTATATTACTGGCAAAAAGCTTATGAGTCTCATGGGAGTATTTTTTAACAATTATCGTAGTTTGAATGTTTTAAATCTTTTAAATTGATTTTATTAAATTTGGCTTTTCTACTGTATATATATTTACCATGATTCTACCACTGTATCCAAACGAAGAGATTTTTCACACGTCGTATTTAGCCAAATTACAAAAAGGTATTTAGTTTCTCGCTGTAGTGAAGTCTAGCTCTTGTACAGTATTGGACGAATTTTTGTTTTGAGATATAGTCATTTGTTTTTGTTTTTTTCTTTTTTTTTTTTTGTTATTAACATTTTCCGCAGCTACAACACTTCAGAGGATCGCCTGCATGGGGCCCTACTATTCCGCAGTTTTCAGGCTAATGTATTAATAGTCACCTGGTAGCTGTTGTAAGTTGTAATTTTTGAAGGGACATATGGAATACTTGATGTTGCTCATTCAACTAATTGATGGGCAGTCGACATTATGCTAGTAAACTTAATTTTTGCGGTAGTAATTGAATTATACGAAACTTTGGGAAATCGCTAATAATAGTGAGAAAGATCAGATCAAATGATCCAAAGCGACTTTTTAAAGCACAGGAGCGGTTGTAAAGTTGGTCAAAAAAACATGGAATATATGAAATTTAATGACCGATCAATGTAAAGGTTATATAATATCATTTTGGGAGTAGGAAAACAATGAATAGGAATTAAAATAGACTGACCAAACACTAGACGATATAATACATTATCAAAGTTGTCAGTGAGTGAAAGGATCTAGGAGTAATTAATTAATAAGCTGAATTTATAAAGTTTTGCGAACAATATGGTGCTTGAAAGCTGTTAAAACAAAGCAGAATAAAGCTCTTAAGGATCTATATTTGCCAGCTAACCTAGAACTTCGAAATATATAAATCTACAAAATATAATACCTCTCTCTATAAACATACACAACATGTTTAGCCTCATCTGGAATAGTATAGCAGTCCAGTTTGCACTCTTATATCCCTTAAAAGACATTAACGACTAACCATTGATAAAAGAATTCAAAATAGGGGCAATACAAGATTAAATAATTATCTCCTGACTTGAGAAGGTAAATCATTAACGAACAACGAACTAACGTGAATTAGATATATCTACATATATCTTTAGAACAAGAAGACTGAGTAGAAAATTTAATAGAAATACATTAGAAGTTACTTTTCATCAAAATACTAAATTAAATTATGACATATTGACAATAACGATTAATATGGACACATTCCTTCAGATATATAATTTGAATATGATAGTAACATCGAAAGTAACTGGGTACATAAACTCTGTCAATAAAACGATTCTACAAAATCAAATATAGCAACAGAATTTCTTCACCTTTACGATGTAATCGAGAAGTGGGATATAACGTCTTTCTTATAAATTAACGTGAAGCAGCGCAACAGAGCAATATCGAGCTTATCTCAATTATTCAAATATATAGAAATAAAGTTAGTAAACAGCTTTAAGGTATATTGGTCTGTAGAGCGTCCATACGTCAACTCGATTATTTATATTCAAACACAAGATCTGTAGTATCCTAATATGGTAAAATAATAACTATTTAGCTAATTATTGAATTATACTAGAAAATGCGAAAACATAATAACTTGAATGAAGGATTTCGCTTAGTTTGGCTTTCAATGCTCTTTAAGGCTTTAGCATGTTTCAAATGCGAAAACAATAATTGAGCTTTCGACGAGGGAATAAAAAATAGCTTTTGATGTTTTACCCGGGCATAGGGAGCATTCTGGATTAGCCTGTGCTACTTACAAAATAATTAGTATATACATCAATTAAAAACAAGGCTTAATAAGTATAAGTGGCTTTGATTTTATGCCTGCATAAAACACTATATCTTTTTAAAACGGCATACATTGCTAGGGAACTGTGATATTGTACTCTATTCGATAGACACACTTGAAATGTGGGCTGTGAGCTTGGAAAATGGAGTCTCAAATTTCCGCGTCAAAAGCAAAAATCAAAGAAAAGTTCATTACCAAGGAAGGATTCACAAGGCCTTATAAAGCTTTTTCCTTGGGATAACACAAGTATCTAATTCTCTCAAAAACTAGCAATAGGCTACAGGCGAAAAGCGACATACCTTTTTGGAATGCCTGGTAAAAATATAGCATAAGAAAATGTACAAAAAAAAAAAATTATTGTTAATATAATTATACGTAATGACGGGACTTTTTAGATTTAAATTTTTTTGATTTGATTTGCACTCCACCACAATTTAGAGACCCTTTATTGGTTTCTCGTTAAAATAAATAGTACTTTCTTTCTAAAAGATTTAGTCGCTTAAATTACATCTGCTGCTGAGACCGGTGATCAAATTGGATTCAAACACGCAACACACTAGGGTGTGGGCTCGAGCCGACGGGAAGCAGAAGGGGGGGACGGTTTTCATACCCCGTAGGGGACGGGGCGGAGGAACTCCCGCGACAACCAAATACCAAAGAGGGGCGGGGGGTTCCGGAGACGCTCCCCGGAGGGGGGAATTTATGTTCCTACCCCGTCGTTCGGCCCGGAAGGCGCGATGAGACCGCCGACTCCTGTCATCGTATGCGGTATAAATAATAACAAAAAAATAGCTTAACCATACTCCACTTGGTGGATGTTTGTGAGTTCTTTATGTGCTTATATTTAGAAGGACAGACTACAAATGAAAGCACACAATTAAAATTATAGGGATAGATGAAAGCTCCTCAAGTTATACTTCATTAACGAGGTAACCAATAATAAAGGATCTCTAATAGGTATACTCTCTGAATCATAATTAACTGAAATAGGTAAAGATAATATATTAAACAATATTAAATTTTTTTTAGTTTTTTTTAATTTTCTTTTACATTTTCAAACTATGCAAAACATGAAAAACTTTACGAAGGGGATTCTCAAATTATTTATTGTAATTCGCTTTTTGCGTCATGTTGAGGCTTATTGTATTTTTGAGGATAATAGCATTTTTTTTTTTTTCTATTTTTTTTTTTTTTTTTTTTTTTTTAACATTTCCAGGGGCAAATTGGACCAGATGTCGCAGCATGTATTATCCCGTTTTACTGTAGGCATTAAAAGTTTTTAAGTATATGCAGTATGCCGGCTAATCCGACGCTGACACATATAATATTCCAATACTAATACATAATATAATAAGGTAGGTATATAATACAAACTATTAACAAACAGATATATATATTATATTATATAGTATATATATAATATTATATATATAAGCAAGAACTTATAGCCTATGAGGGGATCTTAGGGTAAAGGCTTTTGGGTATTGCTAGTCCGGTTTTCTTAGCTGGTTAGTTCTTGTATTTGCTAGGTTGTCTGGTCTACGTAGAGTATTACTTCTTTTTATCTATCTTCTTCTTCTTCTTTCTTCTCATTCTTTCTATTTTTACTTCTTCTTATTATATACATAAAATATGTTATATATATTATTATAGTATATATATATATATATTATATAATATTTCTATATATATATATATCTCTATATATACTATATATATATCTATGTAATATATATAGTTATATATAGTTTAGTTTTCAAAGTGGAAGGTTTAGGAAATATTTAAAAAACAGTTTAATTATATAATATAAAGGTTTTAAAAATACTCCTCGAATTTTAAAGATATGTTGGCTTCACATTATTAGTTCTCCAATTACTTTGACTGGCGGAATAGCGCTAGGCTGAAGTATCCTAGATCCAAAATTATAAGATCGATAAATATCGTCTGCTGCTTGTCTGGGGCCGGTCGGCTCAGTTGGCAGCGTTGCCTTATTTCTCTGTTGTTGAAGAGGCCTATTTATGTGGTTTCTGGGTTATTTTCTTACACGAAAGTACATATTTGACCAAATCATTTAAATAAGAAATGCGCAAAATGAAATATAATAAAATAATATTAATCGACAAATTGTACAATTAAAAAGCAAGATGGTGCCCGCTTTGCAAAGCAAAACCTTAGAGAGTTCCTTCCTCCGCAACGCGGCTTCTACCTAGTCTCATATTCGGCTTTAACCCTGCTGGTATTGGGTCTTCTGAGTTTTTTTGGTAATCTGTTTTAGAATTACTTAACATTGCGTTTGCACGTACGTAGTATATTTTCAATATTAAACATTATCATTAAAAAAATGGTTTTTAAATCATTATTTGACAGTTTTTTTTAGCGCGGATTTTCGTGTATTTTAGCATATATTTTAAAGAAATATAAAAATAAGCTCTCGCGAAGAATTTTATAACGCCTATTCTTCTCGTTTTTTAGGGACTAATCGCTATCGATAGCTTTGTTCCGATTTTTTATATATCAATTAATATATTTCCGATAATCGATAATCTTTGAACGCCTTATCAACAATTGCCGATTGTTAGGTGCCGAAATTTAGTGGCGTTTAGCGTAAATATTAAAATAAAACAAAAAATTAAAAGCGAATTTTGTAATATAAAATAATAATAAATATAAAAATAATACTAACGTAATAAAATAATTTTTTCTTTTAATAACACTACGCAATATATATATATATTGCCGGCGGGGGACATAGTATATTATATATATATATAATTATATAGTATTATTATATATTATAAAACATATCTTAATACTAATATTATATTATAATATATAGTATATATATATATATAATAATATATAATAATATATATATATATATATATATATATATATGGGGCTAAATTTAAGATTGTGACCAGTAGAAAAATTTGCGAGTATGTTGACTCAAGCCGCGTGAGTCGCTATAGTAGATCGACTCGCGGCTGAGTTCGTGGGCGATTGAATCACTATATAATATATATATATATATATATGCTAGATATATTATAATATATTATAGTATAATATATATATAAATTATTATTAATATATATATTAAATATTAATATTTATATATATATTATATATGATATATATATATAATATATATAATATAAATATATATATATAATATATATTATATATATATATATATATATATATATAGTATATATATATATATTATATATATATCACGCGGCCCATTAGGGGCTCGAGCCGACGGGGAAATAAGGACAGAAGGGGGGGACGTTTTCCATACCGTAGGGGAGGGGCGGAGGAGAGGGCGGAGGATGCCCCCGCGACACCCAAATACCAAGAGCGGGGGTTTGGGGTTCCGAAGACCCTCCCCGGAGGGTGGGGGGGAAATAGTGCCTAGCCCTTTCGTTCGCCGGACCGTGCCGAGAGACCCGACTCTTAGCTATCTATCGGGGCGGTCTACTCCTTGGGCGTACCCATTAGTTTAAAAAAATTTTTTTTTTAAAGAAAACTTAATGGGTAGCCACTGCAAAGGTACCCTTGGGTACCCATTAGTTTAATTTTTTTTAAAGCTATGGGTAGCGCGCGAAGGGTAGACGCCCGTGGCGGAGTCGGGGTCTCGTCGGCCTTTCCGGGGAACGGCGACGGGGTAAGACTCTTGCCCACGCCCTCTCGGGGAGGGTCTCCGGAAGCCCGGCGGTGCTTTGGTATTTGGGTGTCGCGGGGTTCCTCGCGCCCTGCCCCTACGGGTATGGAGAACTCGTCGCGCCGCCCATCTGTTCCGCGGCGTCGGCTCGAGCGCGCCCTAGATGGAGGAGCCGTGACTTATATACTATATATATATATAATATATAATATATATAACATATAATATTATTGCTATACTATATATATATATAAAAATATATATATATATATACTAGTATATATATCATACTCGGTATATATATATATATATATATATATATATATATATATATATATATTATATATATATATAATATATATATATATATATATATATATATATATATATAATATAATATAATATATATATATATATATATAGCCCTACTGGGCTGTGCTATATATATATATATTAACTTTATAAATTATATAATATATATATATATATATATAGTATATTATATATATATTAGTATATATATTATATATATATATATATATAAATATATATTACCATATATATATGATTTAAGAAAAATATATCGTTAGTCGATCACGTTCCGAGATTTGGGAGATTGGAGAGGGAGGGGGACGGCTAATCGAAAGAAGTTGGATATAAGCTAAGTTTCTCTTTCTATTCATTTCGTGAGTAAAGGACGTGACTGCATTCGCTGCCGCAAAATTCACAAAGCTTGTGTAGTTAGGATTTAATTTCAAGCCGGCTCCCTTTCAATCTATACTCAACATATCAGCAATATTGGCTTTTATAGTGGCTTTTATTACAGCTACTTTACCTATTTGGTGTGTATTGTTGTAACGATTTAAATTGAAAGGGTGTTTTAAGTGAGATTATATTTTAATCCTTATATATTCCTTTTTCATATATGGGGAATATGGAATGAAATTCAATATGGAAAATGCAACGTGCAAGATCGAAGTTTCATTGATGACAAGATCTCCTAATCACACCCAGAACTAACATTTATACAGGAGGTGAAGAGGCAACCGCTTTCCGAACCCCATAGAAAGGACCAATTTCTAATTCTAATCAGCGCAAGAAACTCTGCAAGATTTATGAAAAGGTTAGTTGTCACTCTTCCCTCTCATTTTTAGTCTCGGGTGATTTTATATAACTATTAATTTATATAACTATTAATTTATATTAATTATAATATCTATTTATAATCTATTAAATTAATTAAATTAATTAAATTTATCTATTAAGTGAAATACTAAAGCTAAATTACTTTATTACAATAATAATTAGTAATTATCATCAGCCTTATTATTTAAATTGCTATGCATTACTATGATAATTATCGAAAAAGCTTGCGATAGTTGGTTATAATAGTTTGCACCTTGTTGCAGATGAGAAAGTCCCACGTGACTTCGTATTCGTTCTACGCTTGGAAATATATAAAAGGAACAAGGCGTTGGCTTCAACTTCCCATTTCTTGTGAAGAATCGTATATATTTGTTTCTATAATCTAAATCCATATTTAAATATCAATTATCTTATGTAAATAAACTCTATTTTATTTAGTGTTCTCCTATTTATTTGCTCTTTGCCAATTATTTAATTATTGTCAATTGTGACGTTAAATTACAAAAAATTATATAGAATCGAACACAGATTTTTATATCTTAGAAATTGTTCCTTAGAAATCGGTATTTTCTTAGAGGTAGATTATCTTTAGAAATCGATCCCTTTCTTATAAATCTTAAAAGTTAGTTATATCGTTTCTATCTTAGAAATCGTTCCAAGTTGTTTTATATGGTCTATATCTTAGAAATAGCTTCTTTTCTTAACATCTTAGAAGTTTGTTCTATAGTTTCTTTATTAGAGATAGATTATATTATTTCATAGTTCTTATTTTGCAATTTGCTATTTCGTTTCTTTGTATAGGGTTTCAAATCAAAATTTAGTAACAGTACAACTTGCTAATTTTTAGTATACTTCGTAAAATTCGCAGAAGCCTTGTTCCTAAAATAAATGTTGGGGTAGGTGTTAATTTTACCAACTCCAGCTATTTTGAGCCAAATTAGAAAAAATTGTCAGGAAAGCTACGAATATTTATAATCATTAGAAATATTAAGCAGCGGCTTGGGAAATATTAGAAATATTAATCAGCAAGATTTGCAATTGCAATTTGCAAGATTTGCAATTTCTTAATTAATTTTGGAGAAGTGGACGAAGTGAGAAGCTAAATAAAACAATTCTTACTAAAGCCGTTTGGGCCTGTTTGCTAAAACTCTTTGGCTTTGCGTTCTATTCTATCTAATTCTACTTCGCTCTTTGCAATAATTCATAGCTTTCGCTTTTTTCCTCTTATTCGCTTATTCGTAAGTAAAAAAATAACGACTAAATATATGCACAAATATATATTTGGAAACCTGGAAAAGACGTTCGCAGAGTGTGTGTGCTACATACGAAACACGCTTTTTTAAAAATAAAATAGGTTTGCGTTTGTAACAATTCTTTGCGCTATTCCTATCTATTTACTTCCTCTTTTCTATAAATTCATACTGTTCCTTTTTTCCTCTTATTCGTAAAAAAGTAACGACTAAATATATGCGTAAGTATATATTTGTAAACTTGGAAAATTCGTACGCAGTGTGTTTGCGTGCTATATACGAAACAAGCTTTTAAATAAATAATAGGTCTGCGTTTGTAAAAACTCTTTGCGCTATTCCTATCTATTTACTTCCTCTTTTCTATAAATTCATACTTTTCCTTCTTTCCTCTTATTCGTCGTAAAAATGACTGAAGCAGGCGCTATTTCTGCTTCCGCAATCCTGGCTTCACTTGAAGACACCATCATCAGCGACATAGGAATTACAGAGGAATCCATCACTCGAGAGGAAAAGAGAAGCCTCGTAGAGGCTGTGGAAGAAAAAGTAAAACCATTGCGACGTTCAAGAGGCATCATAAAGCGCAAAATAACGCTTTTGCTTAAACCCTTCTCAGATGAATCTTCTAAAGATTCCAGTCCATCCCTGCTAGAAGCTATTTTGGATGAAGTAAATCTTCGTCTGGAGGAGGTGAGACAGTATGATAATGAAATTGAAGCAAAGATCTGCGGGTCTGATCTCGTGAAACATGATGCTACATTCTTAAATGAGGAAGTTATAAAATCTTCTCATTATCATCTACAATTGCAGAGGATAATTCATGAAATCAGACCGACTGCCAACGTTTCGTCCCACAAGTCCGCTTCTTCGCAGGAGGGTGATTCGGTCTCACGAAAAGAATTACATTCTATATTGAAGAATTTTAAGCCACAACAAGAACTTAAAATTCCAGCTCTTAAGTGTCAAAACTTTTCTGGTGGAGAGGATAAACATTCGTTCAGATCTTTTCTCCTGTCCTTTGAAAATGTATACGGCTGTAGGAAGGACCTTTCTGACGCAGCCAAACTACAGTATTTGAAAAGTCATCTTCAAAATTTTGCTTTGAAGGATGTTCAACACTTAACTAATGTTGATGAGAACTATTCTGTGGCTATCAAAATCCTGAAGGAGGTGTATCTGGATGTGCCTTTCTAGTGGACACAATTCTTCACAAGATTGATTCAGCACCAGTTTTGGACAATAAGAATTTAGAGGCTACTCGGTTCTTTGTGTCAGAAGTTCGTGCAAACTTACATGAACTGAAGGAGTTCGATTTGGACTTCCTGGAGGAGGGAACAGCAGGTAACCGTCTTGTTAGTCACTTAGTTACTGACAAGCTTCCTCCTATATTCCTGCGTGAACTCAAACTAAAAACTCAGATTGAATATCCTTCCATCAATTTGGTTTTGAGTAACTATATGAACATTTTGAAGTCCCTAGAAAGGACAGGAAATAGAACTGCTGGTGGTGCCAAAGAGAAGAATAAAAGTGCCCTTTCACAACAGAAGTCTTCATATAAAGAGAGAAGAACTTCTTCCTTCAACACTACAAGTGTAAAAAAGTCTAAAGAGTCTAAAGTTACTATTCCAAAAGATTCTTCTTCTTCCACTTCTTCAGGAGGTGGTGTTCCTTCTTCTGCTTCATCATTTATGGAATGCAAACTTTGTAATGGAAAACACCCGATGAGTGGCTGTGAAGTTTATCCGACAGGTAGCTTGCGAAGGGAGCGCTGCATAGAACTAGGAATGTGTGCAAACTGTTCCAGCAAGAAACATGTATCTTCCAAATGTCCTGCAAAAAGATTTGGCCTTAGTCGACCTTGTGGCACATGCAAGAGTGGTGCTCACATAACTGCTCTTTGTTCTTCAAATGCAAAAAATAAAGCAAAAAGAGATCGTGCAGATGTCTCCACAAGTCAGCCATCTACTTCTTCAGCGCCTCAAGTTCTTGATGATGCAGATGCCGGTTCAAGCAATATCTGTATAAATACAGGTAACACTTCATCTGGCCAAATTCTTCCTACAATATCCCTTAAAATAAAAAGAGGGAATAAAATTGTAACTGCAAGAGTGTTATTGGATTTTGGTTCACAGCTAAGTTTTTTCAATAGCTGTATTTTAGATAAATTGGAAGTGGAAGTGGATTCTCTGCCTGTACACACCAGTTCCATTAAGACATTTTTGGGAGAGCAGGTTAGATCATTTCGTACAGTCGACCTAGATATGACATCTGTTGTTCAAATTTCATAAAAAAATCTGTTTTAATAGATTCTAGTCTTGATGTTAGCTTCACAGTGAAGGGACTCATGGGTGCTATCAATAATGTTTCATATGGCGGATATCATGTTGCAGACCGTTTTTATGTAGGTAAACACGGCAGTAGCGTTTCAAATGTGGATGGTTTAATTGGAATTGATGTCATCTCTTCAATGAAGCACTTCAAAATCATAGAGCTGTTTTAATAGATCCTAGTCTTGATGTTAGCTTCACAGTGAAGGGACTCATGGGTGCTATCAATAATGTTTCATATGGCGGATATCATGTTGCAGACCGTTTTTATGTAGGTAAACACGGAAGTAGCGTTTCAAATGTGGATGGTTTAATTGGAATTGATGTCATCTCTTCAATGAAGCACTTCAAAATCATAGAGTGCTTGAAAGGTAGAGCCATTGAAACCTGCCATGGGTTTGTCCCATTTGGCCCAGCCAAATCGTTTTTGACCCCATCTCAGAGATTGGTCATTTTTAGAGAAGAGCAATCTAATTTTGAAACCTCACCACAAGGGAGATCGTGACAGGAGGATAGTAGAACACTTACTTCGTCCATTTCTAAACTGACAACAGCAAAAGTCCCCGAAAGCTTAGTGAACACCATCATCGATCCTTCTGCATCTTATTTTGACCCTCTTCTGCATACACATAATCATGCAGATGTCGATTTGGGACTAGAAAACATCTACAGCCTCGAATCATTAGGTATAAATGAAACAGCAGATCAGGGCTCTATCGACGAAGTGTTCATTCAAAAATTCTATCAGACAATCGAGTTTAGAGATGGAAAATATCCTGCACAGCGACCTGATTATTTGAAAATATTCTCATTGGAATGCTTTCTAATTATCATGTAGCCTTAGCTACATGGAATACCGGGAGTTAATATATAACTGCCTTGCTCCTCTGGACAAGACAGGGTCTCTCATCGCATTCTATAGGGGATTCGTGTACAAACAGTACAGAGGGAGGATCGTCGCTAGAAATATAGATCAGACGCACCCTTCCGTCGATCCTTCAGGATAACCTTGTAACTCACATCGCTCATACGACAAGCACCAGCGGTCATATTGTGAATCAGTCTGATCCTCGGAAGTTTCATCATAAAGGTCTCACGCCTATACCGGACGCTCCTGTAATTCAGTAGGAACTGCTGTCCTATTGAGCAAGTTTACAAAAACAACTTGCGCCCAGTCGTCAACACTGCTAGTTTTAAAAAGTGGCGTGGTCGTCCGTCTTTGGAATCCAAAGCCTCATATCATGCGGGCAGTCGATCTTTTGAAACTCTCTCTTCCGCACTTCTTATTTCTTCTGAGGACCAACAAATATGGTTGTTGCCATTGGCAGAATATTCCCAAAATACTTTCATCTGGCTCAATACGTCTTCAACTGAGGAGCACAAAAATAGATTTGTTTTCTACTGGGCTTGATCAAGAACCGTGATCACCCTGACGGTTATCGAATGAATATCAGCTGATTGTACTTATCGTCTAAGCATGCCTCTAGTCTTCATCTCATTCGCCAGACTTATCTATGTACAAATACTCGCCCTTATGCCACCAATCATCCCAAACCAAGCTATAGTCATAGAGACGTGAGCATGAGTCCACTTATCTGCATGTTTCTGAAATCGCCAAGTCTACATTCCTTTGTCTACTCCTCGCAAGGTCCTGTTATCTCACCAGCCAACTCTACTCAATAGGGCTATTAAGCTCTCCCGCCCTATCATTCGCTTCTCCGCATCTCCTTGGTTCATTCTCCTGAAGAATATTATTATGTTCTGATTAATTTACTGCTTTACACATTCTTCTAGGACGTACTTAAAAACATTTCTTTCCAGGCCATCTCTCGTATGAAAGAGGGTGGCTTTGACCTTTCTTCGTGGAACACTAATAACCCCGAGCTCAGGGCTTTATTTGAAAGTGAAGGAAAACTTTCTGCTCATCAGTGCGCCGAGGAAAGAGTATTAGGTTATCTGTATGATCCTCAACAGGACATTCTCAAGTTGAGTGAAGTATCACTTCAGTCCATTACTTCCAAAAGGCAACTACTTTCTGAGGTGTCAAAATTGTTTGACCCTCTTGCATTATTTATTCCTGTTTCTATTCGTGGGCGTCTTCTCATGAAGAAGACATGGGAAAAAGAAATGAAATGGGATGATGAAGTGGACCCAGAAATAAAAAATTCCTGGGAAAAGCTTCGAAAGGATCTGTCTGGCCTTAATGAAATAACGTTTCCAAGATCATGTTTTGAGTCATCTGATGAAAACTTGTCTTTGAATATTTTTGTGACGACTAGCACACAGTGCTATGGTTTGTGGTATAATTTCTTTCAAGCTTCTCAACACGTCACGCATCGCTCTCATGAACTATCATTATGGGCTAAGTCCTCAGAGCATCTATCCTATCCGATTATGCCGCCATCATTGATAGTACTCCACTTAAGACCATCATAAGCACTGTGATGCACATTGTTTACTAGACGCTCGACTCGGATCTTACGCGTGTTAACATTTCACCTGTAAGAATCTGGCTGCCCATTACTACCTAAAATGTTTGCCATTCAGTTTTGAAATTTCCTGTATGTTCAGTTTCAGAACGGTCAATATTTTCTGCATTCGCCAAAACATTGCAAGGATTCTGAACAAAGGTGACAAGAAAGAAACAAGCAAATTTTTTGTGAGGAAACCGCCATTCAGGACAATTATTCACTTAATGGTTTCTTCAGTTAAAAAATTGAATTTTCAACTTCATCTATAATTTTGTTATGTGCCCGGTTCGGAAGAGAATCCCGCCGACTTACTTACAAGAGAATAACCCTCTCTGAGAATTCAAAAGAAAACGTTCCAAATTTGGTCCTTTCGTCAGCGTACGATCCGATCTGGAATTCGAGCCGACCTAGCACGAAACCATATGTGTTGCCTTCGTGAAGCGCGTGAGATTCAATATCTACATATCTGCCCTGGCCCATATGCGATACGTATTTTCTACCGACAGTCTGATGAATAAACCATTAACCATATATCCCTATCTAATCGCCCGCGTGCCATCGAACTCGATCCATGACCCCCGTAATTTCTGCTAAATAGATTTCAGGAAGCCAAAGATTCCTCCCGCTACTAAATATGGTCAAAATTTTCCAAGTATGGGGTCTCTTCTTCGTGTTTGTGCTCTGCTCTTCAGATTTTTGGCTAAAACAAGAGATATTAGCAATAATATCGATTGTGATGAGAAAGCTCTTTTATATTGCATAAAAATAATGCAACAGGAGTCTTTTGAGAAGGAAATTTCTTTTTTGAAAAGGGCTAAAATTGATCCATCTACGAGTGAGAAACCTCCTGATCTGGTAAACAGATTGAATCTTTTTCTTGATGATAATGGTCTTTTAAGAACCAAGGGTCGTTGCGTCACGATCCTAATTCTATGAATTTGAGCAGTATTAACTGGTTCAGCACCCAGTCCTCATCCCCTAGACAACCTGTGACGTTTTGCACGAATGACAAACTAGCCTCTCCGGTAGCTGATCTAGACATGAAACCCCGAATGCTCAGTATAATCAGTCGTCGTAACCAGGCAATTAAATCTATTTATTGATTCAGACCCGGTCCAGTTCATATATGAGGCGCGTATCATCTCACATCCAAGCGCGCGAGATGAGAAATGAAAGTAACGACAATCTCGATAGAGATGATGCATCTGAGATCGACATCTCTCGACCACGGGCGTCAGACGTATCACGCACATTTAGGACAGCCCTCGTCTATAGGAGCAGCTATCTACCGCGAACCGTTGGCACATGACGCGATTTGCTCTCGCGCACGTCGTACACCGTCTGATCTACTAGTGAATAGAGCACAAAAACTGACCGTGTTTGATATATTATAGGGCTGCGACGGATCCACGTAGCAAACGCGACACGCATGACTCTTTCCTTATATCAGCCAATGACAGAGTCTCTTTATATTGTCGACGAACACGCCTCGTATCTGATCGTTATGCTATGTGCGTTGCTATAATACTAACACTGCATCGACATGGCCTCAGTAAACACTTCAGTCGTAATAGCGCTCTGGCCGGCAGGTCTATCCCTACGTGTATTAGCACCATGGCTATATCTCTATAACGCTCAGACACGTCTACGATGTATCATCGCTTACTCCAGACCATAGACCGACTGCTGAGTCTCTCGATAACTGTGCCGTTCAGCTACTCTATCAATTATTATAACTCTAGGTAGTTGCTATAAATACCGGCTCCAGACCACCCTGCGCAACACAGCTATCTCACATATCACTCTAATATGCTTATCTCCTATATCTATGCGACCTTGACCTCTGTCATCTATAGCCAAGCAACTCCATTATCTAGTGACATGCTGCAGTACCAATATGGTCATCAAAAGTCATTTGTTACAATTTCTTTCAGCGTTTCATTACACTAGACTAGGACATGGCAGATATCGATGTCTTCCTGAATTGACTCATAGGTTATTCATGAACATCAGTCTGATATCTCCTTCCAGACGATTCTCTCCGTCTCTACGCATAGATCTTACACGCAATGATCTAACCATAGATTGGGGATACGACTATTTGTGAGCAATAAGTCATCTATGATCTGAAGGCGTAGAGGTTCCGACAAGGGGGTTGCCGCTCAGTGCGAACTGACCATCACATCATTGCACTAACGCGTGCATTTTCCCTCTTTTATAGTCCATCTTGGACCGCTCCCTGTGGACAAGACTATGACGCTAGGAGCGCTCAAGAAGTCGCTGTCTGTACACAGCACTATAAGTTCCGAAGTCGCAACGACACATCTCTCGTTCCCTTCCTCTCATATGCAACTCACCTTATTTTCTGATCTTTATCACCTTGACTGAGCTACTGTCAACGCCGAAATCAACTCATACACGCGATAGACCCCCGCTTTATTAATGTCGTATCCAAACCGCGCCACTCCGTTAAAACTATATCCCTCACACTGTCATGGAATTCAGCTCTGTCCCCACTACTTACCAAGTGTACCTAACTGATTTGATATACCTCTCACGCCCAATTGTTTAAAGACAGCCTCAGTGAAACAATCGTACTATAACAACGCGACTGCCCAGACGCAGATGACACACCTGTCCCGCGCTGATCCTCTATCGTGAATGCCTAGTCCTTCCCATCCTTCTAATCCGATCTGAAATGACTGTATGCAATTACTCACGCTAGGTCTCCTTTCCTTACACACGTACCATAGCCGATCAGCAGCAGCCGTATAACACCTCTCTTCGTTGCCTTGATAGCTACACACAATGAATAGTAGTATGCTCTCCGAGGAAGATCTTATAGGTGCTAACTATGAATAGTATAAATCTCAGATCGATCATGACCTCTGACAATGTCACTATTCAGACCCTCTCTGACGTATCGGTTGTCCTTCGGCGGCAATTGCTCATATGAAATGAGCGCTACTACCGTCTACTCAGATCCTCTGATAGCGCCGTTTACCAGATCTGACGCCATTCGCCTACACACCGCTCGTCATACGTGCATCGACGAGCGTCTATGCATCACTAACACTCAGAGCGCTGATTCACCTCATCATTCTGTTTTAGAGTGCTCGTCTACTGATTATATGATCTCATACTGAGTTCTCCCACCTCATCACTACGCATCACTACGATAGATATCTCTGCTATTTAATGATGATCAGAGGCAGCTGTCTCTCGTTCTTGGCAGAGGGCCATACATCATTACTATACACAACCTACACTGCGTACACTTACTCAGGCATATACGCATGTCTTCGGTCCGCACACCACGATAAAGAAGATCTGCGGCTCTTCAGTTCACTCGCATGTCTCACACACTACACCCTCACACCCAGTCCGTTACCTGAAGTCCCAACACCGCTCTCAGCCAACTCATACTCTGTCGCCTCGAAGATCTCCAGAGATTCTCACTCCACCGCATCTATATACCAAAATACTCCTCACGCTCACATTCACCTTCAGCTACGTCTGATACTCGAAGAACTGTGGCCTAATAGTGGATCCTACTCGCGTCAACTGCCAGCGTGCGGCGCACTCCACGAACTCTATTATCCACACTCCCCACTCACTCAGCGACTATCTTCCTAAGAAGCTCGAGAGTCAGCTGACTGCGCTCCACTAGTCACGCTACCTGCTTCATCAAGTACTATATCTTCTGCTACAGTTCTCTCAACATCGCACCTGTCAAGAAGCACACGTCTCTGCTCTATATGACATCTCAGCGCTAGAGATAAACCCTCTCACCGCTACGTAGCTACACGACCAGTTCAAATACTGACTACACACGAACATTTGCACACTCCTCTCGATCTTCCCATATCCTGATTTGCCCGCACTCTCACAAGTAGTGGATGTCGCGTCGCTCGCTCGATTAGTTAAAGACACTCACACTAATGACCTCTCTCGCTGCGTACTCGCCATCGTACGCGTCATATGCCTCGTAGATAATAAGAATCGTAGTAACTCACTCGTTACTCATTCCTTTGCGTAGCTCTGACCGTCTTTCGTCTGTTCGTACGGCACAGCCACCGTACGCCTACTACGTACCGCTACTCTCACATAAAGTGATCGCGTTACGCGATAGTCATTCTCTCCCGCGCGGCAATTCGCTACAGCGACACCATCATATCCGATGTAGTAATTCAACCCGCGATGCAATGATTCACAAGTCTCGATCGCATATCTATGACTCCGGATCTGCCGCATCTGACAGTCTGATAGCCCCTTGTCATACTAAGATATGCCGGATCATATTCTTGGCATCTGTCTTCACTACTACTCTCACACGAGCAATGGATGAGTTCATCATCGTGCGCAGTCCACGATCAAAATCGCTATAGCATTGCTCTCCTACTCCACACTCACTGCACTAACTGACCGGTGATAAGCTATCCTCTCCTCTACGCTAAAAGCACTGCTCATAGTGACCTCCATAGGACGTATCCTTCAAACGCACTAATTATATCTCTGCTACAAGACAATACACCTGCGGATAGACATTACATGACCTGTCAGAACACGCATCGACTCTGTAGAGAACGACACTGCACAACATAACTCGTGGCTCATACTGAGATACTCGAGTATCACATGCAATTCTCTCTCTCATATTACGACTTATCGTATCTACACATCACTTCGCTGCTCCGTGTCTGCTCTAATCCTGAGTATGCATACTAGATGGTCACACTTCACAACTCCACATGAGCGCGCTCTCGGCGAGATAGGCAAATCTTAACTATACCAGAACTTATCTCTACTCACTAACTATCCGTTCTCTCTGACACAGTGCTGTCTGGACCTAATCGACTGTCTTACTATACTGCTCCAGGACGCCGCGTAGTCCTACCACTGTTGTCCAGAACATCCCTCTCCAGCAGTTGTAGTCAGTCTAACAGTTCTCAATCGTTCGACTCGATAGCTGACAACCTAATGAGCTATATACGGACTTAACTAGAATATAAGCTGATGAACACACTGAGCGAGTAAGAGCTCGCCTGAATTGCATAGACATTCTATCCACAGCAGAGGTGAGCTCTTAATCCGAACAGTGCAATAGCGTATGAGCAAGAACATCTGTACTCTTCTACATACAACTACCTACCATCTCGACTACATCTCACACAATCATCATGCTTAGCCATCGTGTGAGAATAGTATCATGACTATCCCTATCAGACAATGCTCATCTGCTCTCTCGAAGCTGCACAGCATCACTGAGATATCACATCACCGTAAGCGTACTCTGTATTCCTCTCGCTACAGTCTACTCACTCTCCGAGCAACATCTTAACGTAGCACACTGACTACAAATGGGATATGAGTGCGCATGCATCGACTCGACTACCTGGTAGCATTCGCTGCGCAGGCAGTGCTTGCGATGATATCGATCGGTTTCGGTACATAGGGATCGAGCACGTAGGCATCGATCTCTCGAATCATCGGAACCAGCGGCATAACTTATACTCTACAATATTTATAATATACAACATACACTCTAGATAGTCTAAGTCAAGCTCTGCCTCCTAGAATCTCACAGAGCTACATTACTACTCATGACGATAAGACACACTCATCGTCTCTCACTAGACGTATCACTCAACACTGTACTCCAACGATACCGATCAGTCCATACTCTCTGCACGTCTATTCGCTCTACTCATCTCACAATAGATGCTCGTGTGCAGTGAACTCAGTAGCACTCTCTATTCGTCGACACATTAACCCAATCTAACTCTGTGACGTCATACGCTCATCCTCGACCTAATCATGAATCCTCACCTGTAGGTGCTGATTCCAGTCTAGCTCTAAGCCGGATACAGCATGGTCGTATGGTGAGCGACGATCGAACGCTCGGTGCCAAGAATATCATATCACTTCTCCACTTGAGTTCTCTCCGCGCGAATCATAGTGAAGCACGACATACATACCAGCTAGTCAACCGTATATGAACTATTCTCCACTTTGAATAATCTAGCAATGCTCCACACGAGAGCATATCGAGCTATCCTCTATTGATCTTGTCGGCGCGTGCGGCGCCACGAAGATGACAGTCTCTCATCGTGCGTCAAATGATGATGCAGTAGACACTCGCGCAGTACAAGCTATCCATGCTTCTCTCCTGCACGCCCGGAGGACACCTACGGTCAGAATCACGTCTAGTATCACGCTCCATGCCCGTACCGTCATCCGGCGATAACCGTCGAGCGGGCACAAACAGCATACGCTGTGTATACTCTCGATAATCAGAGATCCTGTACAATGAGTGATACCGATCTCCGATCTCGCTATTGCAGACTATATACACTCGATACGACAACCATCTACAAAGTAACCTCAAGGCGCTCATCTATCAG
>JABUQX010046674.1:37500-42500 GCA_015478945.1 Trachelipus rathkii
TACCCACTCTCACGCAGACAACTCCACCATTCATACTCATTTATTTTTGAAAGATGACCAACTCAACAGCGTGGCTCACAATAGGTAACCTGCCTTGGAGTTACAAAACTCTGACCTTTCTTGAATTTATAATTGGGGCATTGAGAACCTGGCTATTTTAACGCCTTAAAAATCCAATTTTTTCATCTTACCACATAGCATAATTTTCCACAGAAATATAACATCTTCGATAACACACAACTCAAACCTTGGTCAATCCTTAATATTTTTGGGTTTCTTTTTCTCTTGATCTTAATTGGAAGGATCTCTCTCTCTCTCTCTCTCTCTCTCTCTCTCTCTCTCTCTCTCTCTCTCTCTCTCTCTCTCTCTCTCTCTCTCTCTCTCTCTCTCTCTCTCTCTCTTAACTGGAGGACAACATTATTTCTCTTTCTAAACAAGGTTGGTTGTACTGAGGTGCCTTCGGAATTTCTTTACGCCAATCTAGTTGCTTGTTCTTTATAGGTGTGTCATTCGTCCCTGTATTGATCATGCCTCAGACATTTGGGGTGGTTTCATTCACACAGCTCTCCTTAAAAAAAGGAAGTCTACGATTTTTCGTTCTATATATATAGTCTCTCCTGCTCTCCCTAAACCTCTCTCCAGCGCTATTACAACGAACACTCCTCTTCCGAGCTCTCCAGTTGCATATCTCCCCCCCCACACTGGTGCTGGTAACTGGTCGGACGAGTTGCCACACTATCTCCTTCTTTCTCTATCCAACTCTCTGACTCCATACTTAACCGCTATGCTCAATCTTACATGTTATTCACCGATAAAGTCTGAAACACACTTTCTTTATCTAATTTTCCAACAACCTTTGAATTGCACACTTTCAAACGATGTGTGTTGGTGCATGACTACCTTTGAATCGGACCTGACTTGGGAATTTCCCCTAAGTTTGGTGGAGTCGGGTGGGCACCCGACCTTTGCCCAAAATAAAATAGATATATATATATATATATATATATATATATATATATATATATATATATATATATATATATATATATATATATATATATATATATATATATATATATATATATATTTATATAAATAATCTATAAATATTGTAATACTATATTATATAAAAGAAGAATATCTATGATCAATTGTATGTCTCTGAAAACATTTAAAAAAAAATATTAACAATGCTCTAAAAGAATATATTAAAGTTTACAATGCATGTTGCAATACTTTTAAATTATACGTTTTACTTTCTCTAGTCGGTTTACATTTGCATAAAATTTTGAGTCAGAGTTTGGGATTTTCAAAATTGTTTCTCCTGGCATAATGTTTGAAGGTTGTTTTTCAAATGTGTTTAAATTTTTTTCTTGAGATGAAATAAACACTGGTCCATATTTTGCATAAACCTATGAAACAAACGCATACGCGCGCGCGCGCGCACACACACACACACACACACACACACACACACACACACACACACACACACACACACACACACACACACACACATATATAAATATATATATAAATATATATATATATATATATATATATATATATATATATATATATATATATATATATATATATATATATATATATTAGGGTGGTCACAAGCTATAGGGGAGAAAGGATTTTTCGTTGTATCTTCTGGAGAATCCCACCCTAGAAGTTGCCAATTATCTAAAAAATGAGATTGAAAAAGTTTCAACTCAATTGAATAACGTTAACCCGGTCCTCATTAAGGTCAAAGTTTTGAAAAACTGCGATTTTTTGCCCCAAAAAAATCGCAGTTTTTCCTACATAAAGAGAAAACAATTCGTCCTAGAAACCTAATTCTTGTTTTATTTCATAGGAAATGTTGTTGTCTTGAAGTTTTACTTTCACCTTCGTCTTCTACTGCATCAACGAGCATGAGTTGAAGGCAGAATGACAAAATTATTTTAATGTGGCCAATTAAAATAATCTTGTTTTTCTGCCAAGAATCAGGTTTCTAGGACAAATAATTTTCATTTTATGAAGGAGAAACTGCGACTTTTGGAAAAAAGAATTGCAGTTTTTCCTTCATAGAATGAGAATTATTTTTCCTAGAACCTGACTCTTTCTTATTTTATAGGAAATATTGTTGCCTTGAAGTTTCACTCTCACCTTCGTCTTCTACAGCATCAACGAGAAAGACAAGATTTTTTTAATTTTCCACATGTCTCATCAAATTACTGGCAGTAAGTTGCTATCTAATTATCAAGTTTTACGCATCTTATTTTATAATATGCACCATGTAAAATTGGATACCTGAGAAGCTGAAAGACTTTTAATACTGGGTAGTTCTAATTTTTTGGGAGAAAGCTAAGATACTAATCAGACACTATAAAGATTGTGTTGCAAAGCTTGAAAAACTGTATGAAGAAAAACCGCTACCAGATCTGCAAGCACAGCTCAAAATCAAAATGTAGAAGCTTTCAAGTCAACTTTTGATGACCTATTTGACGTTGCTCATCAGGATGCACTGAAAAACACTACAGAAGAAGACAAACAGTTTTAGTTACTCCAGAGAAAAAAGGACGTCATGGCTGCATGGGAGACATTGACATGAAATTCGCCAAATCAAAATAACGAAGAGAAAAGAGACGAGCTGCTGAGATGGCAAAGATTGGCGGAATCAAGAGGAAATGAAGGTGAGTTTCAGAGCTTTCCTTCAATTTTTCTTTTTTTTCATGTTATTTAGACTTTCTTGGTACATTGTTTGACAATAACCAAAAATTTTATTTATTACAATTTATTTATTTATTATTATTCTGTTCAGATTAGTTGATTTGATGCCATTATCTGTGAGTGTTTAATGGTTTATTTTATTTTATTTGTATAATTTTTTTTTAAAAGATTTGAGGATGAAGATGTAGAACTGAAATCTTCACTAAACAGCACATCACACACAGTAAGAGGAGCCGGCGCAGGAAGATTTGGAAATGGAGGATAATTCCCAAGTCATAGAGGAAGTAAGATCAGAAATAAAGAAGAGGAAGTACTCTCGAGGAAGTGAAGAGCTTATTATTGAAAAATTGTCTTTATTGTTAGATAGGTGTAGCATTTCTGATGGAGAAGTAGTTCGATTAATATCAGTTACTCCAGAGGCCTTTGGTCATGACACACTGAATTTAATTGTAGGTAGAAGTGTAATGCGACTCTGCAAACAGCAATTCTGAAAACGAAGGACTGAGCTTATCAAAAATAGATTCAAGAATCCCTATTTAGAGGGAGCTGTTGTGCATTGGAATGGGAAATGTCTTCGAAATATTTTGAGTGAAAAAAATGTAGAGAGGGTAGCGGTTTTGATTAGTTATGGGAATGAAGAACAGTTCATAAGAGCTCCATAGCTTAAAAATAGTATGGGAATTGCTCGGGCAAAAACTGTATTTTCAGCAATTGAACAGTGTGGGGGCAATTGGGAAATCCAGGCAATGTGTTTGGATATCACTGCAGTAAATACTGGTCGCTTCAGGGAACCTGAGTTTTGCTAGAGCAATTATTATAGAAAAATCTTCTGTATTTAGCATGTCGCCACCATATTTTAGAAGTTATTCTTAGAGCAGTTTTTGATTGTAAAATGGACATAGCCACTGGTCCTCATCCAGATATTTTTAAAAATTTCAGACTGAGTGGTGTAAGACAAAATACAAAACTGGTATTAAAAATGAAAATATTAGATATAAAATACGTAATTCGGACCAAATTCTTATCAAATTCTTATCAAACAATTAAAAAATCAATAGCCCAGGGAGGATTATAAAGAATTTATCCAACTTTCTTTAATTTTTTTATGATGTCTTCTTCCAAAAGACATCTTTTAGAGTACATGGCGCTGTTCATGACCCCAGATGGATGGCAAAGGCCATTTATTCTTTCAAAATATATCATTATAGGAATCGATTTTCACTAAAAGATTTAGAGAAAAAAGGTATCGAAGATATTTGTTTATTTATAATAATCAATATTTATGTAAAATCGTGGTTCAACGCCCCCCAAACCCACGTTGGCCCCCAACCAAGACCTACAATTATTAAATACAATTGTTAACTACAGGAAAATTGATAAAGGGGTTGCAGACAAGGCACTGCCTAAAATGATAAACCATCTATGATATCTTAACGAGGAGCAAGTGACATTTTCATTTTTTATGATACTTTGGAAAAAAAGGCATAAAAAAATTCATGGGTATAAAATTAACGCCCGAAGAAGAAGAAGATGATAATTGTGATGATGATAGGGATGTAAAAGCAACACTCAGTCTTAAACAAGCGGATTATTTATTGAACAAATTATCGAAATTTTTTTAAGAGATTTTTTTTAAGAGATTTGAAATAGATATAAAATTTTTAACTACTGATCCTGATGCATGGTGTAAAAATCAACATTATTTAAAAGCTAAGAAAATAGTAAACGGTTTTTAGGTTGTCAATGACACAGCTGAAAGGGGGATAAAATTAATCCAGGACTTCAATTCCTGTTTGACGAAAGACGAAGAACAACGGTAGTTTCTTTTTGCAAGCTGCATCTGAATGTAGGAAGATATTTCCTGACACTTCAAAACCCACCTTATCTAAGCCATTACCACCTTAATCTGATAATTCTAAATAATAATCAATATTTATCATTTCTTCCTTAATAATGCTTCCCTTTTTATAACGCAACTTGGAATAATAAAATACGTTTGAACATTATTTGTTCTCATTTTTTTTTTACCTTCTTTGCTCTTCTTTTCTAATTCCTTCATTTTCAATTTGGATTTTGCTACATTTACTTTTGAGGACACTTTTAACTAAACTCTTTTTAATGTACAAAATCAAAATAAAAGAAGCAATCTGGAGAATATAGATGTATAATTAATTATTTTTAATGTTTTGGCATTTGCATAAAAAGTCACTTTTGAGGAATCGGATCATGTCCGGTTTTAGAAAATGTTGGATATCTTCAAATCTATAAGTTTTAACAAA
>JABUQX010046676.1:0-5000 GCA_015478945.1 Trachelipus rathkii
AGAGAGAGATGGTTTGTCATATCATTTAAAGAAATCTTTAGGATAGGGCCCTGTGAGCGAGAGAAATCCACGTGATTTATTGATAGATCCTATTACAAATAAAACGACTATTCAGTTCTACATTGTAAATTTTAATATTTAAATATGCGCATTAAAAAAACCTACCATCTACTCTGTCACTCATCACCGTTCCTCTACCACCTCTGTGCATGTCCCTTCTAGCCCTCCACTTTTTAATGATATCTTAATTGAAATATAAAAATTTATTTTTTAAAATCCATATTTGCCTCAAATTTTTACATTGAAATTGAAACAAATGCAACTTGGGACGAAAATTTTTTGAAAAATAAAGATAATGAACAGAATGAGCACGGCCCTGATAGTGAGGACGGTCTTGGTAAACTACTGATGAAAAGACCGTTTCATACCTAAAAGTATTAATAGAGCTGGCCAACACCTATCCTTATAAAGTGAACATAAGGGGACCCCCCATCTCTCTCAAACCCCGTCGAATCCCCCACAAGCTATATTCACGAACTCGGGCAGAATTTGATAATCTTTTAGCCACAGGAGTGTTAAGAAGAACCAATTCACCATGGTCATTCCCTGTGAGTGTCCTTGAGAAGAGCCAAGGTCGGGTCAGAATCATATCCGACTTTAGAGAGCTAAACAAAAGAGCTGAGATCGAAACTTATGGTCTCCCACACCTCCAGGATGCCATGTTTACCTTAAAAGGAAGTAAACTATATTATAAAATCGATTTAACCCAGGCATTTTATGGGATTCCACTCCACCCAGACTCTGAAAAATACTTCACCATAACCTCAAACATCGGCACATACAGCTATCGATGCCTCCCGATGGGTTTCGTCTCCTCTCCATTTGTGTTCCAGGCTTTTATCGATATTCTGATGCATGGGCTCAAAAATACATGTACTTACATGGATGATATTCTTATACACTCCCAAACGGAGGAGGAACACAAAATCCTCCTTGAACAAGTACTAAAGAGGTTGAAATATTTAAATATCAGTATTAATCCCGCCAAGTGTCAAATAGCTGAGAAAGAAATCGATTATCTGGGCTATACCATCAATGAAAACGGCATCAGACCAAATTATGAGAAGATCAGTGAAATAATAGATACTCCAAAGCCTAAAACTGTCAAAGAATTAAGGAGTTATCTGGGAAAGATAGGCTTCTATCGCTCTTCAATAGTTTGCTTTTCAGATATTACAGCTCCTCTAAACCTCTTCCTAAAGGGAAAGCCCTACGGGAACCGCCGACTCAACTGGAACCCAGCGGCAGATAAAGCTTTTGAGGATAGCAAAAAGGCTATAAAAAACACCAACGCTCTAGCCTATCCAAGCCCCTCAAGCCCTTTCAAAATCATCATACACGCTACAGACTTAGCGATCGGAGCAGTAATTTTATCCGCCGCAGAAGAAGGAGATCAACCCGTCGCCTTCTACAGCACGATATTATCGCCTGTGGAACGAAAATATGATAATATAAACCGATTGTTAGTGGTTTTAACTAAAATTTTGAGAAAATATGGATACCTGCTCGCAGGGAAGCCTATAAAAATTGTTACACAATCACGGGAATTGTTGCAAAAGTATAAAAGATCAAATGATTGCAAGAATTATAATCTGCGGGAAATAAGGAGTTTAAACCTGCTAAGCGCTTACAAAGTCTCTTGGGAGCTGATTACCAAAAAGACCAATCCTTTATCTGAATATCTACTCCATAATAAAATTATTAGCGAAGCTGCAGACACTGCAAATGATGATCAACAGGGCAATATTGAAAAAGAGGCGGAGCCTCCAACTACGCCCCTCCCTACGAGCGCTATGATTGGCTCAACCGCAAGTGAACTGGCCAATCAGAGCGACATACCCCAGACAAAAACAAAAGGTGAAATAAATAGACTTTTAAATACCTTTCATTATGAAGAACCTTCCCCAGACTTAAAAAAGAGGTATGCCCAAACCATAAAGAGGAATGCGGCACACTCCTCGGTCATAAATTCCAACGGAGGAATGGATGTAAGGGATTTAAATTACCGCAATGTATACGAGAGCCCACCCGCACTTGCCGCTCGTGAGAAAAATAATGATTTTGAAAATAAAGGATTAACTATAGATAAAAGACTTGAATTAGAAAAAGAAAATTTAGATAAATTTAATGATGAAGTGACTACAGGAAAAATAGATGAATTAAATGATAATTTAATAGTAAGAACACGAATAAATTTAATCCAAAACTGCAATGACGCACACCTAGAGCTAATAAAGCGATTCAGAAAGGAAATAAATTACACAGAGATAATTGAAGACCAACTAAAAGATGATTATATCAATTCACCGCTTGCAGGTAATGAAAAGAGCTCATTAATTATTAAGAAACAAGAGTTCTGGTTTAAGAAAAAGCAGGTCTCCTTATATGTCGATATCTCTTTAAATTATGCTCGAGTCATTCTCCCAAACGCCAGAGTTGCCGAACTTATCCGTATGACTCACCTACAAGGACATTTGGGTATTTCACGATGCCTCACTGCATTAAAAGCCGATTTTGTGTTTAAAAATATGCATCAAAAGGTCAAAGAAGTGGTTCGCTCCTGTCCCCAATGTCAGATATCAAAAGTCGGCCGTGGAATAAATCCAATTTACGGAAAGTACAAAGAAGTTTCCTATAAGTTCAAAGTTCTACATATAGATATCCTGAAGTTACCTATATGCCGAGGAAACAAGTATTTATTAACTCTCATCGACCGATACTCTCATTATGTGTGGGCCATTCCGTTGAAGGACATTACTAAGGAGACAGTACAAACTTTGATAAACCAGAAAATTCCGCAAACTGGAATTCCCAGCTACCTCGTTTCAGATCACGGAGCAAATTTTACATCACACTTATTTGAGAGCGTGTGTAAGCTATTAGGGATACTTCACACCACGACCAGTACCTACAATCCCACCGCTAATGGAAAATGTGAGGTAGCCAACAAGATGATTATCAACAGTATTAGAGCGATGTTGGCCGAGCCCGCCATGAAAACCCAAGAATGGTTGGACGTCCTACCCTTCGTCTTATTCGCTCTCAGGCTAGCACCCATCTCAGAGAGTGGCATCTGCCCCAGTAAATTATTATATGGCCAAGATATAAACATTCCGGACGGTTTGATAGACCTCTGTCCCAAACAAACCAAAATCATACGACACCTACATCGAGAAAATAACAGAATTGATGGCTAAGCTCTTAGCCCAAAGAACAAATCTGCGAAATCGGAACGTCTTTCTCCCAAAGAACTTGAAAGAAGCAAAATTTCTATTAGTAAAGAATCAACAATATAATGTCGGAAAGCTATCCCCCAAGTACCACGGCCCCTATCGGGTTGTCAAGATCACAAATAGTAATGCTCATATAATAAAGGGATAAGGTGGTGGTTGAAAACTTAAGAAATGTTAAAATCTTCTACCAACTAGTTCCCGCCCCTTCTGACCGAAAGAAAAACTCGGAATAAATGAAATAGAGGAAGGAAGTGGGGGACAAAAGTGAATATCTCTTGAGAAAAATAAGAGTCAAAGACGATGATGTGGTAATTAGTACGTGTGCAAAATCATTTGTTAAAGGTGTTATTTATCCATATTTGTAGTTCTTTCCCCTTCTTCAAGTAGTATATTCAACTGTTCTTCCTTCCACTTTCCTATGCATTTCATGTACAAATCAGAAGGAGGGTGAATAGGAATATCTGTGTAAACAGAACCCCAGGCTTCACCTGTGGTTCTGAGGCAAATATTCCTTTTCGCACTCGAGATCACCAAGATATACACTGAAGTTAAGGTAGGGAGTCTTGTAAGACATATGCATGCATGCGTTTCAGAGTGTATACAACTTCCTCTGTAATGAGGTTTACTTGCAAGTCACCTACACCTTTAAAAAAGCGTTAGAATTTATCAGTTATATTGTAACTGTGTAATATTTGGCAGTTCTCCCCACTGGGAGAAGATGCCAAACAGAGAGCCTGATTGGTGGAAGGCCCAGACAAGTACCTGAAGCGAATCAAGCTCAGGGATTATTAGGTAGGACCTCGCGCAAGGAGGTCAGCTTAGATTAGGTGTCAGTGCCCAATATAATTAAAGTTATAATTACGAGTGTTTAAAGTAATTTTATAACGACTTATTGTGCCATTACCATTCTATTATTTACCAAATTGAAAGCATATCTTGTCAATATCGTTCCACTGATAAATAAAGCCACTGCACAGAAATTTCTATTATTCAAACCACCGGTTGATTTATTAGTTTCATTAATTATACTTGGATGACTAAAAGCGAGTTTAGTCTATATATATATATATATATATATATATATATATATATATATATATATAGTATATATATATATATATATATATATATATATATATATATATATATATATATATATATATATATATATATATATATATATATAATGATTCGAACGTCGTCGAATGTGGTCGCAGTGGAACCAGAAGGGAAGCAAAAAACAGTAAGGCCAGAAGGAAGAGAGATTGGAAAGAAGAAGGAAAGCCTGAAATTTTATTTTGAAAAGAAGAACATCTGAAGTCTATTCTAGAAGTGGTCTAAATATATTTTCAGAAGAGAGATTGCTTTTGGTTAAATTTAACGATAACAACTAAAAAGAAAAAAAATATTTTTTTATCATTCGGGATTTTAAAAATGCAATTAATTTCATTTGAAGATTTGGATGGAGAAGTGGCAAAATTTTTAATTTCATGTCTTTTGGTAATTTTAGAAAATTAAATAGAAAAATGAAATAATAAAGAAGAAATTTGAAATATTAAATTGCAGGAGGTGAAGCTGCATTTCTCAAAGCGGTCGATTCATATGAAGTAAATTATCAAAATTTTCTTCCTCTGGTGGCAAGGGGCTGAAAACCCCCTTCTGTTCTTTTCGTGAATGGTGGTGATATTTTTTAGTATTTATCACTCA
>JABUQX010046676.1:15000-20000 GCA_015478945.1 Trachelipus rathkii
ATCCTTTGGGAGAAGCTGAAAATTCACGTGTACATGTTTTACAACGAAAAAAGAAATTTTCGCTTTTATTACATTCAATATTGCATGCGTTACATTTCTTATTCGTCACAATTAATTGGAAATATTGCAAAAAACTTAAAAGTGACCAGTCACTTGAACAAATTTCGAATATGTCACTTACATTCATTTCTGCTAAATACTAATAATTTACGCGTTCTAATATAAATTTATAGTTTAATTTTTTTGTAAAAAAAGTGAAGCTACTTTTCGCTCATTTTTTGGTGTTTTTAATTTTCTTTTAAATTTAACTTCTATTCATTCTATTCAATTAATTGGAAATTATATCGAAATATAATCGATATACAGTAAAATCTACAATCATACGATAGGTAAGAAAAGTTACCTTTATCTATATATATATATATATATATATATATATATATATATATATATATATATATATATATATATATATATATATATATATATATATATATATATATATATATATATATATATATATATATATATATATATATATATATATATATATATATATATATATATATCTGATAAATGCCCTTATATAATTACACACTTTCTTAAAATTTAAACTTTATTGTTTTAACATAACATAAAAACTATATATATATATTTATATTATTTAAAAAGAATTAACAAATATTTAATTTTTGTTCTCACTAGCTTTCGCCGGCTTCCAGCACGGCCTCTTCAGGTGAGCTTCAAACAAAACGAAGACTTCTACGTTGATGTGACTCCAAAGATGATATATTTATTGACTGGATGGTTGTTGTTTATTTAGTTTATTATCGATCTTTTTGTAAAATCTTGTATCCCTCATTATTAAATTCTGTGCTACATCTATGTTTACTTCTCCTGCCATTTTGTTATAATTATTACTATTTCTTATGCAATAGGATTCAATTAGTTTCCTTTTGTTATTGTCTGATACAAAAATTACAGGTTCCATGTTGTCGATATTTATTTTATGGTTTAAACTTCTCCTATGATGGGTAAGAGCTGAATTTATTTCGTCGGAAATTAAATCGTGTTTGTGCTGACTATTACGTCTATTTAAATCCACCGTTTCACCTATATATATACTTGCACAGTCATGACACGGGATCTTATATACGCATTGTTTATTGGTGGCATTTCTAAATTTATTTGGTTTCAAAACTTTTTTAAGAGGTAGTGTATTTGATGGGGTAGTAACTATGGTATTCGGTATAATTTTCTTGATGAACTCAGGAATGGGATACGGGACTGACAAATAGGTGATTTTTTCTTCTTGAGGTGCTGGGTTATGGGTATGGTAAAATTTCTCTTTTGCTTTCTTCAATGCTTTATTAATTATATATGAAGGATATTGTAAAGTTTTAAAGGTTACAAAAAGAAAACTCAATTCATCTTGCAATGTTGAAGGGGAGCAAATCCGTAGTGCTCGTAAAAATAATGCAGAGAGGGTACCAATTTTTGTATTGACGGGATGAAAAGAATACCAATGTATGTAATTAATATTTGCCGTCGGTTTTCTGTATATTGAAAAGATTAAATTGTCATTAGAAGACCATTCTATCTTAGTGTCCAAAAAAGGCAACGACTTATCGTTAGGAATTTCTATAGTAAATTGTAGGTTGTTATTATATGAGTTAATAAACTTCAGAATATCCTGTGGTTTTTTTTGAAGAGGAATTGCACTGAATACGTCGTCGACGTATCTGAACCAGTGAAGATTTGTGAACAACGGATGGGGGAAAAATGATATTTCTCCACCAGCTCTATAAACAGATTGATAATAATCGGACACCAAACAATTATAATTAGATATTGCCGCTGTTTGAAAGATGTTTATTAAAATGAATTTATAGTGTGAAGAAGAAAGACCCCTCTGCCCCCTATCTTTTAATAGATACCCATGATAAACATAAATGTGTGTACGAAACATCCACACTTATACGTATACCATTCCAATTACAAGATGGAGGTCCCCTTTCAAAAACAAACAGAAATATTTTTTGAGATGCCTTAAAGAAGAAATTAAGGGAACAATAAATCAAAGGCTATAAGAGACAGTACAGGGTGTGTCTGATATATCACTAAATAGATGAAACTGGAGAGATCCAAGTATCATCCAACGTACTTTAATTTGATAGTAGGAGTGGTGCATGTATCTTCACAATTACAATTATTAAACTCGTGTGTAAAAACAGAAGATAAAAGACTTACTTAAGTTCTATACACTTTGGTTCTCACACACACTGACTTACTGTAGGATCACTTAAATTATAAAGCAAGATACACTATTATCAAAACATGCAATTATATTTACACTAAATCCAGATTAATTAATAAAATCTTTAAAAGATTATGGATCTGCTTTGATAAACAAAGAGACAGAACAAATACACAATGAATAAAATAAAGATACATTGCATATGAGAAGCAATATGCGACCAGAATGCAAGGTTGGCATGCGACTGAAGCTATTAGAAAAGGGAATGCCTCGGGCCTCTGGTTAGTTAAAGAATGTGTTTCAATTTTGGTGAATAAGGACGATGACGTCATTCTACCGAACAAAACAAAATTCCTCACCTATGACTGCATAGGAATGAAATGAGGAAATCTGTTAAATTCGATGGCTATACCAAATAACTGCCCTCCCCCATTCGGAAACAAGGGAAACGACCTCTCCTATTTACAGTGCATCGAAACAGCAATAACAATAACAATGCTTTTGGTCAATATCTCTCAAAATCGTCGACATAATATAAAACTTCTACGCTGAGATATTTTTTATTTTTTAGAAATGATCTAGAATAGCTAGGGAAGCACAAACCTTAAACTAAATCTAGTATACATCTAAATTCGGATTTTTATTTTTACCAGATAGAGTCCAATCAAATTTATCGAGCACCGGATTTTTGCTCACCTCACCACACCAGAAGGTCGTGCACCAGCATTGCACCGCACCACCCATCAGCGTTCAAAGAGGAAGTGCAGAAGTTTTTGGGCAACAACAAGGACCCTAAATATGAGATCGTCAGACGAATGTTGAAAGCATTTCAAGCTTTAGGTTGTCTAATAGAGCTTAAAAGTACGTTTCCTCCATTCCCATCTCGATCAATTACTTTCCTGATATTTGGGAGCTGTGAGGGGAGCAAGATGAGAGATTCACTCAGGAATAAGAGAGGATGGAGAGGAGATACCATGGGGAGAATGAGCGTTATGATGATGGCCCTATTACTGCTGGTTGCTAACAGAGAGATTCCGAGATAGCTGTCATACGTATGTACGAAGAGTAAGCTTTAAGCACGAAGCAAATGATTTTACATGTATATACCGTAATATTTTAATTTAAAGTTTGATTTTTATAAATTTGTGCAATAAAAATCTAATTTTATATGTTATATTTCATTTTTCTACATATGATCTTAAATTTCATATAGTAAATTTTCAAACATGTGATGTCCTATAAAAAAACGAAGACATTTTTTTTTTTGAATTATAGCTTCAAAATATAAATTCACGTTAATAATCAAAAAGCTTTTTTAAAAAATTATTATTTTTTGCTGACTGTTTACTGATGCTATGATGCTGCGTTTTGTCGCAATAAACCTGATCTTTCTCGAAATGGCGTTCTGTGCGTTCGCCTTCTAGTGAAGTATGCATCGCATGTTAGGCTGGTTTTCATCTTTAAAGCTCTCTTGAAATGGTGGAGCTATCGATTTTATCAACTTCTATTGTCTGTCACTAACACTTTCTATTGTTCTATGACGGAATACTGTTTCCATTACTATCCGTACGTATATATCGATTACTCAAATGGAGGCGTTGCCACCCTTTTGAGGAGCGTCGTGCTATGCGTCTTTCACAAGCAATTCAATCCTATTCCTGTTAACAACTCTCCGACCCACGACTTAACACTATTCTTGCCTCCTTACGCGTACTCTTGTGTTAATGTTAAGAGATTCCTTCCTCCATCTCCCAACTTGGTTTCAACTTAACACACCCCACAACACATACACACACACACACACACACACTCAAACTGTACACATACATCCACAAATGCATACATGCAAAAATATATATTATATATTATTATATATTTATATATATATATATTATATTATATATATACTATTATACAAACCATACAATATATGGACAGAAGATGGACGGATTAAAAATAGAAGGGGGAAAAAAGAGAGAAGAAACTGGAGAACAACGGAGAAGAAAAACTGAAGAACAACATAGAAGAAAACTAAAGACTGAAGGCTGCACAGACTTATAACTAAGTCTTGAATATGCTTTTTCAGAATTTAAGATAAGAGGTCTTCTGGAAATGAAGGACCTGGCCAGATTATTGTGACAAGAATTTTACCAAATCCTATATGTTGTTTTTTTAAATTTTATAGAAAGAAGAAACATATGTCGTATTTTAATAAAATTTGTTTGAGGAGTATAAATTTTCAACAAGATTTCTTTTTATTTATTTTAAATTCGTATTAATAAAATTCATAATTTATTTCGTTTATAATGGAGGAGCAACAATATTCGCTGCTTGGTTTCTTTTTGATTATTTATAATTAAGAAATTAAATTTGGATTATAGGTTAATAACAACAATTGAAACTAAATTAATCTTGGCAGAGGGTTTGGATATAGCGACAGCATCGGATAAGTGAAGGGTAGAACCTCTTCGCTCTGCTACTACAGCAGGGAACCTTTTTGTTAATACTTATATTAATATATATAATATATAAGGGCGCAGGGTGAACCCGGCCTTCACTTTTCTGCTTGTAGAACTTCTGGACCAAGCATTGGATCTATGCGCTAGAAACATGATAATTCTGGAGAGCTCTTGGGAGACGATTTGAGCAATGGAGACGATGCTAGTTCGCCTGAAAGGGTGAATACCTACCTGGAGTGATAGCTCAAGGCTGCGTCGAACCCTTGCCGAAAAAGTTTATAGAG
>JABUQX010046676.1:25000-26646 GCA_015478945.1 Trachelipus rathkii
TCAGGTTGTGGAAAGGAAATTCTCATTCTTCTCTATCCGTACTCGTAAATATATTAGAGTTTTTATATCATAGAAATCGTAATGCAGGGTACACTTCGACGAGCGGAGCGGATTTTCAGTTTAGAAAGTGGCACGCTGAAGGTCCTTCGTTCTCTATTCTCACAATCTTTTCTGGCCTTTGAAAAACATCTCTAACACTTCTGTAAATCATCCTTTTACCTCTTTATTCGCGTTCTGATGGTTCTGTTTGCTATTCTCCAACTGAAAGGCCAATCTCTTCGGCTCATTATTGCTGTCTACATCAAACAGATGAAGAACTGATGTCTTGGATTGCCGACTCTCCTCCTTCCGTTCTCAGGTGTCCTATGATGCCTGTTGTCTGGTGATTACTTGATCGGTGCATGGGCCTTTGAAATCTATGAAGTAAGGAAGGCGGGTGGCCGATGGGCATTTCCCGAGTTTGAGGGAGTGTGTCTTCGGTGCTGAGCCCAGCCACTCTTTCAAACTATATTCTTCTAAGCTCATACTATCACTCGTTCCTCTTGTGTTGGAAGCCGCATATGTCCAACTATTCCGTAAAAAAGGTAGCCGCTCTGATCCTTTAACTATTTATCTTAACTTATACTTTGTATTATCTAAGATTTGAAACTGCTTCTCAACTGCTCACTTCTTAGATCCATGTGGATCTTCATTCACCTTCTTTCGATCGCCAGTAGGCTTTCGGTCGTTCGAGGTCTACTGCGCGAATACTTTATATTAACGAGATTTACTGGTTTTCCGCCTTAGGACTGACGGGGAGACAGCTTGTGAAGGCTTAGACATATCGCAAGAGCATCTGACCGGTATGGCACGCGTGCGTGCTCTCTCAAGCCCTCTTTGGTTTCCTCTTTCTTTGCACTTGCTTATGTCTAGCTTTTCTTTCAATGCTCAATATAGGCTGTTGTTGATGGCATGACTTATTCTTTTCTATCAATAGTGGTGTTCTCAAGGTTCTGTCTTTCCAACTTTAATTCTGTTTAAAACGTCCATTTTAAATTTAATTAGACTACTATCCATCATATGCGAGGACTCTATCCTTCATTCTTCCAACTAATTTCAATTCTGCTCCTCTTTAACTTCTAGAATGCTCTCGTTTACCTCCTATCTATTCTCTTGTTATGGACAGAATTCCGGTGGGTCGTCCTCAACCTTGGAAATTTAATTTTTAAAATAAACTTCTGATTTTTCGATCATACAACACCTCCTAACTTTCCTATTCTTTTCGACGGTTCTCTGTCTCTCCTGTTGACAATAACATTTTGGCTTATATAACAAAAAATGTCTTGGAAACTACAACACAACGGTTGCTAGGCGCCAAAGAAGATGAGTTGCTGCTTAGACGGAGATTTTTTTTCATATTCTCAGTTTGCTGCAGCAAATACAGGGTTCTCCGCCCTTTGTGTGATTATGGCCTCATATTCGGGTGGGGGGGCCTGGTTTAACCCGGCTTTTTGATAGGGTCGAGTCAAAGGCCAAAAGGTTATAAACTGTCCTGTACTTCTAGTTCTTGACCCTATCTGTGCGCGCCGTGTCGGGTGCTCTTATCTCTTTCTATACGGTACCGTAGCGCAAGTGTTCGAGAATCACTCGCGAGACATTTACTGACG
>JABUQX010046677.1:10000-15000 GCA_015478945.1 Trachelipus rathkii
AACTACGTTTTTTATATAAAATTGTTACAAAAAAAATTTCTTTTATACTTTTCTTTGACATATAAATTTTATATTTCCGTCAACATCCTACGCCTGGCACTTTTAATTTGGAGGGGCTCCAGCCCCGGAGCCCATATAGACGACGCACTATATAAATGATACTATTATATATATATTATAATATATAATATATTAATATATATAATTATATATATATATATATTATAATATATTATATTACACGCTATCACCACACGTCACGGGCAGAGCCCCTATCAGCGGATACGGTGTTTGCCTCCAAATTCATTCCGCTAGCCGTAATTACGTGCAGATGAGCACAGACGCAGGCTATTAAAGTGGGGGAGATTAAATTCAGCAAGATAACAGAAGATGGAAGAGAATTCCACAGAACAGAGGTGGCAGGAAAGAAGGAACACCGCAGCGAATAGCCTGGAGTTAACCAATACTATCACAAAACCGTGCGCAGACACCGCACCTACCTTGTGTTACGAGGGTGTCGTAAAAGGTGGTGGTACGTCGAGTGGTAAGTTTCCATCGAACCACCCTGACACACGCGTGAGTATCTATAGAAAAGAGATATAAAATGACTCAACATCAGCGCGAAAGATTAGAGGGTCAAGTGAACTGGAAGACAGAAGCAGTTTATAGAGCCTTTTGGCTTTTGGCACGACTCTGTCCAAAAGCGGGGTGATACCAGAGCTTCCCCAGATATGAGAACAGTACTATATACCATGCAAGGGCGGATGAGACCTTTGTATAGCTGGAATAACTGAGAATAGGAGGAAAATAAAGTCTCGCAGTCTAAAACAGAACTCCCAGTTTTCTTTGAAGCCGCCCTAGTAACCGTTGTGATGTGAGGTTTCCAAGAACTTTTTTTTGTGTTTGTTAAGGCCAAGGATATTTAAATTGTCAACAGGCAAGAGACGAGGAAACCATCGAAAGAGATAGAAAGTTAGAAGGTGTTTTAGAGCGGGAGATTTGTAGAAGTTGAGTTATTAAAGATTTAGAATTCCCAAGGTTGAGACGACCCAAATGGGAATTCTATTCAGATCAGCGAGAAAAGAAAATCGGGAAGGTTAAGACGAGAGGCAATTCTAGAAGTAATGAGATGAAGAATTGAAATAAGTTGAAGAGTGAAGGGTCGAATCATCGGCATACTGAGTCGGATGAGTTACATGTGCAGGTGGAGAAATCAATTCAATGAAAGTATGAAAATAAAGTAGGAGATAAGACCGAACCCTGCGGAACAACTATTGACAGAAAAAAGAAGAAGAAGTCGCTCCATCAAACCACAGCCGATATATATATATATAATATATATTATTTATATATATATATATAATATATAATATATATATATATATATATATAATATATATATATATATATATATTATATCTAGTATATATATTATATATATAATATATATATATATATAATATATATATATATAAATATATTATTATAATTTTTAATTCAAAACTTCAAATAGTAATACATCGCGCTCCGCATCCTCATCTATTTTAAGATCCAGCATTATCCAGCATCCACCATACTCTTTAACACCGCAATTCCCGAACCGCAAACAATCAAATTTTCACTCATCCGGTCATCACTAATATATATTTATAATTATATTATATTAAATATTTATATATATATATATATATAGTATATTTTAATATATATATATATATATATATTAGATATATATATATGATAATATATATGGTGTGTGTTTTTCGATTTACTTTTTCTGCGTATATATATATATATATATATATATATACTATATATATTATATATATATATATAAATATATAAATATATATATATATAATATATTATAATATATATAATTATTATATATAAATATATATATTTATATATATATATATTAATATATATATATATATTATAATATATATTATATATATATTATTATATTAATATATTTATATACTATTCTTTACTCTTTTCTTATTCTTTATGTCATTATTAGTTCATGATTTATATCTATTTATTCGCAGGCTGAAACTTAAGAATGGGGAGTGCTTTTAAAATAAATGGTATGTTGATCTTTGATATTAAGAGACATTATATAACAATTAATTTTACATAGAATGAGTTCAATTTGCGTTGATGAAAAGAAAAGCAGTAGAATAATGTTATAAGATAGCATTTTTATTGCACAGAAATGATATACTCAAGTTTATTTAAGGCCTTACTTTACCTCTAAACTGATTTACAAACGTTCAAAAAAAGTAGCTATTATAATTAGTCGCGAAAATACCTTTAGCAGCTATTATATATATATTATAATATATGTATATATATAGCACGGCTCACTATATATAGCTACATCAAGTATTAACAGCGCTAATATTATATCTATATATTATATATAATATATTAATATATATTTTATAAATTATATTATCTTATATACTATATATATAATATAGTAAGATATAATACTCATTATACGGCAGTCAGTAAAATCCATACCCTATAAGTATATAAGTATAATCTTCTATGGGAAGTCAATTTGGGGTGAAGTTTCCTCTCTTCTACATCCGATTTTTTTGAGCATCTTCCCTTCCAGGAGCCGAAAATCCTCTATGGTGTGCGTATCCGGTGTGCATATCACCCATAGAGCCGATATTCGGATTTATATTTAGATGGGAAAATAATCTTACTGGTGGGATGCGGAGTCAGCAAAATTTCCGTCACGCAGCCCGAGCTTCATCATTATTCGTTACCCGGCTCTTACTGTCCGCTCCCTGCTCCAACATTTACAAATTTGCTAACGCTCGCGAAGCTCCGGCTCCAGCTCGGCATTTTAAAAAATTTTCTGTTCGTCTCCTGCTCTCTATTATAATTTTTCTCCATTTTCCTTAATGAACATCATTAATTCTGTACAGAAATTTTGATGGTATGATGAAGATTTGAATGGTTTGTTAATGACACGGTTCTTTGATTCAACTTTAGAAGTAAAGAACTTAAAAATATTTATAGAAAATAAGATTTAAGAAATACAGAAAAATATAATTCGCTTTCTCCTAAATCTTTAATATAATTAAATGTCCTCTTTGAAGCATGAAGACTGATGTATATTTACGTAATAATATTTTTTTTTACTTATTTATTTCTCTTTAAAACGGAAAAGTTATATTTAAGTTTCATCCTAAAGTTTAAAATAATCCCTCTTTGAACTATTAATAATTTTATTCAGAATTGATTTTTATATTTAAAAAAGAAAAAAAAATTATTTTAATACTATTTTCTGCGCGAAAACTGTATCCATTTCTTGATGCGAACCTTCGGCTGCGCACAGTGTAATAAAGAATTTATTCAAGTGGAGACAATCTAGATCCTATCTAAAATACAACTTCTCCTCCATATAAAATCCTTCTTTATCAGCGAGAGTCTGTCCTTCAGATCCGATTTGTCTTGTTTTTAAGCGCGCAAGTTAAATAAGCCTCTTAAACAGCTATTCACTTGACTAGGAGTCCTGGTTATAAAAGCTGTAATTGGTGTAGGGCATCTTGCATGAAAATTTGGATTCATAGGGATTGCCTCTTCCTTTAAACTATTATCTGATTTCTGGTCGATTGTCATCTAATGCTTTATGCAATTTCTACTTTGTATTTTTCTATGCATTTTTAGTTAGTTGGTCTTTTTTTTCAATCGATTCCTGCATGCTCGCAAATGTCACCATCTGTCTTTCAACTTTCACTTCTTGATCTTGACAACTGAGTGCCCACCAGGAGGATCCTGAAAACTGTGTCGTCAACATATCGCATACTCTCCTGCACCGCCTATGATTCTGTCTCAAGGATGGTAAGTTGTTCATTTTTAAGTCAGCTATCATCTCGATAGGGATTCCTATTTAATGGCAAAACTCCAGTTAAGAGCGAAGATTTCTGCAAATGGTTGCTGGACTCTTATGAGTATAATGGCTCCACAGTAATGATGTCACCAGCTAGTGGGTTCTGTTTACCATTCTTTCCTTCTTTCCATGAAAATTTTTTTTACCAGGCCGTCATTTTGCTAAATCCCTTTCTATAAATAAGCCCTTCTGATTGATCGTGATTTTTTTGTTTTGGTACGAACGTAATCAGGGTGCTACTTCAATAGTGGTCTTTGGAGAAGTCACTCCGATTTAGTTTCACCGTGAAACCTACGTAGCCGCAAAAGTAAGGGCGTGTAACAGGAGTCACCCGGACAGCCCATCAATACTAACCTACTACCTAAGGTCGATATTTGCGGAAGCTTTCTGCGTTTTGCCGAAGATAATCACGGCAATCTGCTAACTGTAAAGTTGAATGACTCCACACCTCATTGTGCAATGTTATTTATTGGAACATAGTCTTTTCATAATTTTATCAAGTTTATTTCTGAAAACAACTATTACTTCTTTGTTTTGACATTCAATAAAATCAGTATCACAGTTTTACCAGCTAATGTTCTCATCCCTCATTGTCCTTATTTATCCTTTCCTCTCAACAACAACACTGATATGTTTTGTGATGTTGTCCGCAGACTAGCTAATTAGCCTGCCACCTGGTTATTATTTAATCAGTTATTTCGTCTTAAAAGTTCCTCAACTTTGCGATTGTAACCATATTTACATTTTCTTCGCATTTATAGCCGTACTGAAATGTTGCAATTTGGTATCTCTTACTGCTAACGTTTTAGTATATTGTTTCTCGATATTAACAATTTCACGATATTTAATATTAGATAGAGAAAAATAATGTTAGCTTTGGCCTGTGTAAGCATCCATTTGTTAAAATGCCACGAAGCGTCCCTCGTCTAAAGCAATTTCTTTTAGTTCACATCTTCTTTGCTTATACATATCCCTTACTCTACCTATTCTCATACCGAAATATATTAAGCCGGTTCTTCATAAGGGACTTCTCTCCATGTTTTCGCATATCTTATGTCTTGTCAATGTCCTTTCAAGCTAAAATCTA
>JABUQX010046677.1:20000-43633 GCA_015478945.1 Trachelipus rathkii
AAGCCTCTTAAGTCTCTGAAGAAATGAATCTGACAGGAATGTTTTCTTCTTAGCCTTCAAAGGAAAGAGAATCCGACGAAGCGACTCTGAGAAGAAAGTCCGACAGACTCTTATTTTTTGACCGCTCCAGGATGGCTGTAATTAGCACCCCTACTTTAGAAGCTGTCGGACTTATGGACAACCCTTTCTGAGGAGTGGATATGTTGATATTTTTTCTCACTGGCGAAGTTAGAGAGAGATTTTCTGTTTGGTGTCTTTTTTTGGGACGCTTTTTTTGACATATTGTGGTCACTTTATTTGTTGAATTTTTTACATTTTTTGGCTAATAACCATCGATTATTATATTGTGGAGTTATAACAAAAATAATAATAATAATAATAATAATAATAAAATAATAATATTAATAATAATATTAATAATAATAATAATAGATAATAATAATAATAATAATAATATAATATAAATAAAAACAAATCCGCATTATTTAAAAAACTTTCAAATATTTTAGTTAACAGGGGTGAATAATATATATGTAAATGATTAATTAAAATACAATTAAGATCTTAATAAATAGTCTCATTATATATTAAAATATAATGTAAAGCAGTAAAGGCAGTAAAGCAGTTAAGCATAAAACAATCCCCACTAATTCCTTTGTTGCTAGGCAACTGCTGCTATTGATTTACTGTTTTTTATCTGCTTACAAGTCTGTAAAGTATACTGTTTTAATAAATTTTCCGTAAATTTTAGTAAAAATAAAATGTTTATATAACACACTCTGGGTTTTTATTGAAACCTAATAATTTAAAAGATTTAAAAATAAGAAAAGAAATTATTAAAAAGAAAAAACAAGAAAATATAAGAAACCCAAATATTACTAAATATATGAGGTTTAAGTGCAGTAAAGCAGTAAGCAGTAAAACAAAGCCCTACTAATCCCTTTGTTGCAAGGAAATTGAGCTATTGAATTTACCTGTTTTACTCTGCTTTAAGGTCTGTAAGTATATGTTTTTTTAATTAAAAAATGTTTAAGCATGAAATAAAAATGACTCATAGTATATTTGAAAAGGAATTCTTTGAATAGTTTACAATTGATTTTACATTGATATATTTATCGTTCGCGCGTAATATTGCGCACTGCGGGCGCACGCGACGGTTAGGCGTTAATATTCGCGCCTGCGGGCGCTCTCCATGCGCCGCGCGGGCGGGGCGAAGGTGGGCGGGAACGCGGTGGGAAACGGTACGGGAAACGGGACGGGAAACGGGACGGGAAACGGAACGGGTGGAACGTGGAGTCATCCTAGCAACTTCATAATACCACACAATCGAGTCCTCATCCTTTAATATGACAATAGGGTATTTCACCAATATTAGGGCTTGTTCTATGAATGTAGGCAGGGTAGGAAATAGAAAAGGCTAGAAAAGGAGCATCTTGGCAACTTATAAATATCACCAACATCGATATTCTTCATACCTTATACTGCAATATTCGGGTAGACTTAGTCCAATATTAGGGCTATTAAAAAGGCTAACTCATCTAGGGCATTCCTAGCAACTTATAATATACACCAATTGATTCCTCCATATCCTTATAACTCTAGGGGTAGACACCAAATTATTTGAGGGCTTATTCTATGATCAGGGTAAGGCTAGAAAAGGGTGAAAAAAAAGTGGCTTCTAAGTGCACTCACTTGGCAACTATCTGCCACTCAGTTTGGATCACTATCATTCACTCATCATATTTGGCACTCATAACTGGTTATTTCATTCTGGCACTCTTGTAGGTTCATGAGGACACTCGTAGACACCTTCACCTTACGGGTGATTGGGAACCATCAAAATGTATTGAAAACCATCAATAAATCTGTGCCATCAAACTCTGAGCCATAACTGAGTCATAATAAAGGTGCCCATCAAAGCTGAGGCCATCAAAGCTTGAGCCATCAAACACAAGGTGACATCAAAGCTAAGCCCATCAATAGCTGTGCCATCAATGATAGGAGCCATCAAAGCTGAGCCATCAATAAAGGTGCCATCAAAGCTGAGCCATCAAATCTGAGCCATCAATAAAGGTGCCATCAAAACTGAGCTATCCATAAAGGTGCCATCATTAAAATATCGAAGGAAATAATCTGACCAATAATCGATGACAAGGGAAGTGTGTGTGTGTGTGTGTTGTG
The DNA here is from genome assembly GCA_015478945.1 of Trachelipus rathkii. NCBI lineage: Eukaryota > Metazoa > Arthropoda > Malacostraca > Isopoda > Trachelipodidae > Trachelipus > Trachelipus rathkii. The sequence continues at coordinate 22,182 of JABUQX010046677.1, forward strand.
TGTGTGTGTGTGTGTGTGTATAGGGTAAGTGTATGTGGTTCTAGGCGCCTGGGTTGGTGAGGGTGGGTTGTGTGTGTGTTTGTAATGTGTGTCAGGTGGGTTGTTATGCTCTCATGTAGTGTGTGTGGTGTGTGTTATTGTGTTCTATGTATGTGCGTGGTGCTGTGTATGTGTCTTATGTAGTGTGCTGTGTGTCATGTTGTGTGTGTGCGTGATGCGTGTGTGTGTGAGGGTGTGAGTGTGGATGGAAATAAAATGAACCCAAGTTAGGACAGGTTCCTACGACAGGTACCTCGACAGGTACCTGCATGAGCTCGAGTTAATCCCACTTAATATGGAATCTACTTACCTTTGTGGATATTAATATATATGTTATTGTTGTTGGCTTAAATGAAATTGTATTTGTATAGTTCTGTAGTGTACAGTAGTGTGAGTTTTTTTTTGGTTTTTTTTGTGGCGCTTTATAGTTGGTGGTGTTCTATATTGGGTGTGTTGTGTTTAGGGGTTTGTTTTGTGGCCTCTTTGCTGAGTGTTTGTGGTTGGTTGCGTGGTTTTAGGTGCGTGTATGCCTTTGCGTGTGTTCATGGAGTGGTGATATTGTAGGTGAGGGTCTGATGGTGAGAGTTTTGGCTCCTGGTGTGTGGTGTTGCATGTGTTATATATATAATATATTATAATATATATATATTATATTCGGTGGGGTTATTGTGGTGCTGTAATTGTGTGGCCGTTGGTGTATGCTAACGGTGCTTAAGGTGAGTTGTATTACGCCTTGTATATTATTATATATATATATATATAATATTATATAATTATATATATATATATTATATTATATATATATCTATATATTATATATACTATATAATATTTATATATTATATACTATATATATATTATAATATAATATTATATATATATATATTATTATATTAATATTTAATGGTATTATATATTTTAATATATATATATAATAATATATAATATATATATACTATAAAAGGAAATAAGGGAAATCTGCATAGAAATAATGATAGGGATGAGCAGTAGTATGCGGTCAATAATTGAGGCCAAAATATCGGTAAAAAACTATCGATATTTTTGTATCGTATCGATACCAAAATATTCGATGCCAAAACCCGTAAGGGGGCTAAAACCCCCAAAGGGGGCTAAAACTAAGGGGGACACGTACGATGGTTGCTTGCGCAACCGTCTGGCGCACCCCCTTCTTTCACGAAGGGGTGCCCAAACAATTTGACTCAGGAAACCAGTGTCGGCCCAATAATCGATACAGTATCAATATACAAAAATATCGATATTTTTACAGATATTTGGGCCTCCAATATGACCGTATTACTACTGATGCTTTCGTAACTCATGAAATGAATGTGACTAGAGTGGTGGAAGGGAACACTTCGAAATCTGCATAACATTTTGGCAGTAGAAGAGATGATAGTGAATCGTGGTGGGGTTTGATAGTGCTAGAATGAATAGTACTTGGGGGATTAGTAGGTCATTGTAGGAGGAGGTATGGGCTTAGCGAGAGAAAGATGAAGGTAAATCTTCAGTATAGAGAAATGACCAGGCTTATGAAAAGATCAAAAAAGGTAGGCGAGATATTGATTGATTGGATTTTGGAGTTGTGTAACAAAAGCGTTTATGGAGGTGTAATAGTTCCGAGGGATTGGAGGAGAGCAGTAATAGTACCTATTATTAATTATTAGAAGGTAAGGGAATTAAGGGGTAGAGCTAGGAATTATAGGAATTAGTTTATTTAAGTGTAGAGGGAAGATATAAGCTGTATTTTTGGTCGAATTAATGCTATCGTCGAGTGACTAAAGAACTGATTGTGAAAAAGGAGGTGCGTTTATAAGTGGTGGAGGATGCTTGGATTAAATCTTTACATTGAAAGAAATTTGAGAAAATGAGGGAGAAGAGAATAAATTGTATTTTAGGTTTTTTATGGTTGGGCCAAACAGGCGAATGATATGATTAATAGGGAAACTCTTATGGCAGGTGTTATTGAATTATGATGTTGTTTGGAGTGGTATAGAGTCTGAATGGAAATCCAAAGATTTTGATAATATGAAAGCGTGTGTAAGAATATTATGGATTTAAATAGTGAATTGTTTTTATACTTAATAGCGAGGAGGGCAGGGATGTGCTATGTCTTCTTGGTTATTCATTTGTATATGGATGGGTTATAATAGAATTAGAGGTGGGGGTGGCTTAAAGTGGTGTTAGAATGATGGGAATGGAAGGTGAGTTGGAGGGTGCCTATGCCCTTTATATGTTGATTGATGATTTTGGGTTTTGTGTGGTGAATCTGAGAGAGTTTGAGAGGATATTGGGTATAGCCATTGATATGGGTGTGTAAAGATGTTTTGAAGGAAACTTAGAGAAGAGTAAGGTTATGGTTGTGAGTGAGAACATTTCTCAGTGTGAAGTTTTGTTAGATTTGGTGAGCAGCGGAACAAGTGTCTGAAGTTTAAATATTTAGATATATATGTTGGATGCAAAGGGAACGGATGATTCAGATGGTAGTAGGAAAGTTGTGAATGGCGGAAGGGGCTGGTGCAAATTAAATCCTTGGTAGGATATAAGGGATCAAGTCTTAAGTGCGCTACGGGTCTTACATGAGGTATTTTTTTACAATACTAATCAAAGGTGAAAATTTAACATAACCACGGCAATGATTTTTTTGACACTTGGCAGATAAATGCCAAAGAGCAAGGCTTGGATCAACGGAGTATCGGAGTAACGCACTTCGTTATTTTTCCTTTCAAAGAAACGGACTCCGATAACGGACTTTATTTCTTGCCAGTACCGGAAATCGATGACGAAACTATCTATTTTTGAGTAACGTGCCATCATAATAATAATATATTATATATTAAGACAAATCTTTATTTCCATGTAATATTATCAGATATTTAACATTTACTAAAATAAAATTATAAGACGATATCTAAATATACTATTATATATATAATATATATATATATAGTAAATATAGTTATATAATTTATATATATATAATTAATATATATGTCTATATAATCTATATATATTTACACCTTTATTACTCCGTCACATGAAACGTAGTAGTTAAAACTGAACATTGACACAACATTTTAAAGGTTCCCGACCCCTAGGCCGAGAGGAGAAGTTATCAACTGAACAAGGCTCTACGCAAGCAAAGTATAATAAATATATATTTTAAAAATTTCAAATATTGGATATATTTGTTGCAACATCGAATCGCACGTCCTGCAATTTTCGATGCAAACTCTAGTTGTAAGTTGGATATAATATAATATATTACTACTTATATTTAATATTATATACTATATAAGTTTATATATTTCATAGATATAATGATATAATATATGATATCATTAGATATTATATATATATATATATTTGATACATATCTATATAATAGCTAGTATATATATTGTATTATATATAATACACAAAAGAATAATGGATGATATATATATATTATATATATAGTATATATATAAAATTATTTTTCAATAAAATATAACTATCTCTGGGGTGTTGTTGATAAACTAAAGGGCAAATTGTATAAATAAATATATTTAATGAGCGATCATCAGCTATATTTTACACAAATTTATAGGTATCAAAATATATATATATATATATATATATAATATATAATGATATATATATAAAGGTATATATAGTATAATATATATAATACTAATATATATAATTATAGTATATAAAATATATATATATATTATATAATATATATATATATATACATATATATTAAATATATATATATATTATATATATATATAAGTATATATGAATATATATATATACATAATAGATTGCAGATTTTTATAGTATAACTTTATGTAGGAAGTATATTATATATATATTATAATAATCCTATAAAATATAAAATTAATAAATTACTTAATGTTGTAGATCCGTTAGACAGGCGGGGAGCAGTCGCTTTTATATTGCCCGGCTCCGGCACTCCGCTCCAAGGCCACATAAAGTATTTTCGGCTCCGGCTCAAGCCCCCAATAATATTTTTGTGCTTCGGGTTTTTGGATCTGACAATGCCGACTGCAGGGTTCTACAATTACTAGAATAAACTCAATTCTTAGCTGAAATCGTAAACAAAAGGAAACTTCTCACCTGCATCAATTCTAATTGAACGCTTCTGGTGGTCAGTGCTTTTGCTATGCTTTAACTGGCAGCCAAAATGTTACACAGTATCTAGACTGTGAGCGAGATCTTTCCATTGTTTGATGTGTTCACTTCAAGTGTTGGAAAACGCATCAATTGTTTCGGTCCACTGATGCAATCCTCTTAACGTCGGACTAAGATTTGCTATCATGACACTATTGCAAAGGGCTTTAAGTACCATCTAATAGATACTTTTGAAGATAACTTGTTATTACTTGTGTCCCAAACAGTGAGAAGCTAATGTTGTACACATAGTTTTTTCAATTTTTTTAAGATTAAGAAAATAATAAGATACATAGTGAAAATTATAGCGATCGTAGTACTGGATTTTTTATATAATATCTAAAATAGGGATGATATTAATGAGAATGTAATTTTTTCTTAAGGTTGTTGCCAAATTCCATGATGCTTGCTACAGTGCGGCTGACTCTCGAAGAACAATCCCTCTCCACTTATTCACTGCATTACTAAACTTAGGAAAATTGTGAGAGCAGGAGAGAACCAATATGAATATAGGTAGCAATAACGTTATAGCTTGCCAATTGAAGAAATAAAAAATGTACTTATTGTGATGCTTTTTTTTTTTCTGTTTATCGTTTCAAGAAATTTAAAAATATGACTATGCACTTGGATTTATTTTCTGATTTATATTAACATATTGTGTAATTTTTAAATTTTAACCTTTTAAAATTTTTAAAATTAAATGCATTGCATAAGAATGATATCAATATTATTTTTATTATTATCATTTAAATTTGTTATTTGATTTATTAAACGTTATTGCTATTTATAAATGTCTATTACTAAATTATTAATGATTATTATTTATTATGTTATTATTGATTATGTATTTAATTATTATTATTTATTATTATATTATTAATTTATTATTATTATTATTATTATTTATTTATTATTATTTATTATATTAATTATTATTATATTATTAATTATTATTATTATTAATTATTATTATTATTATTCTATTCATTATTATTATATTATTATTATTATTATATTATTATTAATTATTAATTACTTATTAATTATTATTATTATTATTATTATTTTATTATTAATTATTATTTTTATTATTTTATTATTATTATTATTATTATTATCATTATAATTATTATTAATCATTATTGTTAATTATTATTATTATTATATTATTAATTATTATTATTTTTATATTATTATATATATATATTATTATTATTATTATTAATTATTATTATATTATTCATTAATTATTTTAATATAAAATATTAATATTATTATTTTTCAAAAACTATTATTTTTAAAAATGTAATGTAATTTATTATTATTATTTTTCATTATTGATTATTATATTTATTATTATTATTTTATTAATTCATTATTATTATTATGAGAATCGCTTGTTCTTTCGCCTGTTGCCCAAATCCAGACAAAGAACATTTCTTTCAAACGCGCTGCGCCAACTTTTTTGTGAATGTGATAAGGGCCTCTTTGGTGAATTTTGTAAGACAAGCTCGTGCTCCCTGGTTATTCCTGATGCCCGAGTTCGCGGTATTTTTACAAAATAGGTACATAATATCTGCACTGATGGACTATTGGAAACGGCTCAGGGTTCTTTTCTCAGATTCCTCACCTTCATCTATAGACAATATAATCTACTGGTGTTTTGTCCAATGGTAAATAAAACCTTTTTATCATTCTCTAAATCTTTATTATCAAATGAATTTAAATATTAGTGTATATATGCGATTATAAATTTAAGTCTTCTCACTCTGTCTTTCGTATATATGCGATTATAAATTTAAGTCTTCTCACTTTGTCTTTCAAACTTTAAAATTTCTCGTTTGTTAAAACCACATAAACAACATCTGAACATAATATGACATTCAAAAGTTGATCTAATAAAGAAAATAAACCCAAATTACATAAGGGCAGGACCCATAATTTGGTTCGGTAGCTGAGCCAATTCCTCCCCCCCCTAAAATGGACATTAAAAATTCGGAATTTCAGCCGAGGTTGATCATATAAACACAAGTGTATGCTTTTTTGCCCCTAAAACGTCGTTTTAGAGTGTTTTTTGTGTCTGTAGTCATTCTTTTCAGAATTTTCAATTTTTCAAAACCCATGTTTTTGACAATTTTGCTATCAACTTCCAGAATTTTTTTTGAAATGACTTCAAACTTTGAAATATGCATAATGGGTCACTTACCTACAAAATCACGTTATCCACTTTATTGATTTTTTGAGAGTTTATTATGGTGCCCAGCAATGTTTACCCAATTTCCAAAACAATGTTTTTTTGGTTTGAAATGAAAATTGCTAATGTTTATTTTTTTTTCTGTTCGCGGAAGTGGATAAAATTTCATGGCATATCACTTTAGTCGGGGGGAGTGCACATTTTAAAATTAGATGTCGATTATTATTTGTATGATTATACCAGTTAAATTTTTTGGATATTGTTTCCTGGACAAATTTTCCATCAAAAATTTTGGGATTTTATAAAAAAATTTCTTTTGACTATATACAAAAAAATATTAATCTCCGTAAAAGAAATTGGTTGACCGTTCCTGTTTTACCAAGTTTGAAAATTGAGTTGATCGGATGAGTTAAAAAATATCTCATATTCTCGGAGTTGGTTCCAAAAATTCAACTTTTGGAACAGTGAAATATTGAGCATATTTTTATTTCCTATCATTAAAATACGATCATATATCACATTTTCAGGACTTGTATATAGTCGGAACAAGATACAATTATTCGCACATTACCAACCCCTACTCCATTTTTTACTTAGATGAATTTTTTGTATACTCCATCATCAGACAATTTTTTTTCAAATTTTTGATCAAAATTATTTTTGGAAGAACGATGAAGATTAATCCGTAACACTAATGCATGTGACCAAAATATTATGCCTAAGTAAAATGTGCATTCCCCGACTACATATGTCTGAAATATTTTATCCACTTTTGCCGCACAAGAAAAAAATTACCTGATATATACCAATTTTTCAATTTCAATACAAAAAAGTGTAGGTTTGACTTGGGACATTGCGATGCAGAAACTCAAAAAATGCAAACAAGTAGCGACGTTGACTTTTGTAGGTATAGACCACCTATGTTTATTATCTAGTTTTGAAGTAATTTCAAAAATAAATTCTGGAATTGAATAGCAAAACTATTACAAAAACATGGGATTTTTGTAAAATTTGAAAATTCAGAAGAATGACTATAGATCAATTACAGAAATACCATCTAAAACAACTCGTTTTAGAGGGCAAAATATAAGGCTACAGTTTTGTTTTGTTTTATAAGGGTCAAAATCGCTGCAAATCTCCGAATTTTATGTCCATTTTTAGGGTGGGGGAAAATTGGGCTCAGCCCGAACCAAATTTTGGACCTTCCCCAAATAGATTAAAGGAAACTCCACTCCACATAGGTTAAATCGTAACATGCAAGGGCAAGGTTAATTAAACAACATAAAATATAACTTAAGTTAAAACCGAAAGTCAAAATAAAATTAAATTTTTAATGTTTAAAAAATTCAAATAGTGTAACAAAAAAAAAATTCTTCAAAAAATATATATCAAAATTCAAATTAAAAAACTTTAAAACTATAACTAATAAAGCGAAACGAATAATAAATATATAAATTAATTTTTAAGAATTGAAGGAACAAAGGTGTGAAAAGTTGAAAACAGGAACAAATATTACACTTGTATATAAATTTTACAACAAATAAAAGTATTTATTCTAATTAAATTCATGAAAGTGTTAAGTAAAAACAAATTAACTATTAAATTACCTTATCAAGGAATAGTGTCTCTCAAAAACAAATTAAATTGTAAGCAAATAATAACAAAGTATTTGTTCATCGTTGTTATTATTATTTACCTCATCTCCTAAAGAAGTTTCCTAATTTTTTTATTTATTTCCTTATTGCAGATCCAAAGGAACCCTCCATATAAGTAATATGCCAACCATAATTATAGGCTAAAACAACCAAATATGTCGGCGACGCCAAACAAAACTTCCTTAATTAAAATTACCTTTATTCAGAGTACTTTACAATATATATATTAATATATATTATATATATATATATATATATTATATATATATATATTATATATATATATATATTATATAATACTATATAATATATATATATATATAACTAAATTGTACCTACCATTAATCAATATACATTAAATATCTATATATATATATATCTATATATATATATAGTATAATTTTACATATAATATATATAATATATTATATATATATATATATATATATATATATATTATATATATATATATATATATATATATATATATATATATATATATATATATATATATATATATATAATATATATAAGAATTATATATATATATATTATGAATTATAATTGATATATTATTATTATTTATGTAATATATATATATATATAGTAAAGTTTGATATATTAATATATTAATAATATATAATATATATATAATATATATATATATATAAGTGGGCATCGTTAGACAAAAAAAGTAGCTTGATTACCCCTAAACTGTGGGTGATTATTTTGATCCCTTTATTAACGTCTCTCTCTCCGAATCATTTCTCCTTGTCGTTGACGTTATATATGTTCTCGATATGCTGGCGGTTGCCTTGTAACTAAATAAAAAATGTCTCTCGCAGTAGTCAATCTAAGTACAAAAAAACGTTAAAGAACAAACAAATACAATTAATAAATATTATATTTAAAGCTATTTACCTTTAGGAACAAGAGACTTTCTAAGCTGGCATCGGAGAGGGTGCCATTTTTGACCACAAGAACGTATTTCCCAAGAAAAAGAGGCACTTCACAGAGAAGCTGGAAGGGATTAATGTTGTATTTGGCAAACACGGTCATCAGGACCGGCTCATTTCCGAAAGACATATCCGTCAGATTGTCATCCTTATTCCAGATATCTTAAAACCAGGCCTTGACAATGACCTACGGCTTAGACTCAGTAAACTTGTAGCTGGTGGTGTGCTTCTGGGAATGAGTCATGCCATCAGAGAAATCTACCTCTTCACCCTCTATCTCTTCCATGGCCGTCTCCACGGCTGTCTTCATTGCCTTGTATACACGTTGCTGATTTTGCTAGCATCATATTGTTAGTCATTCAAATGGAACATAACAAATTAACATAAAATAATATTACATATGTAATATATATATGATATATATACATATATATTTATAATGGATAATATAATATATTATATTTATATATATTATATAATATAAATAGTTATATATAATATAAATGGTTAAAGTCCAGATATCCCGACACCTTTGGAAAAAAATAGGATGTTGCCAGAATGCTATTTATTTCTTTGTTGTGCTCCAAATTATAGACGTAGGCGACTTTTTTCCTATAATTTCAAGAATTATAAATATTTAAGTTTGGTTATATTCAGAAGGTTAATTATGATTAATTCAAAATAATTAATTTTTAATTAAATAACTTCATTTAATTATTAAAATATTATGAAAATGTTATATGGACAATCTATTCGTTTTTTTTTAATGAATGCTATTTTACTCAAAAAAGTTTTGAGCTTCCTTCGTGACCTTGGCCTAAATTTTCAAATATTATATAGTTTAACGTTGTATTTTATCCCGTGGAGTATTGACATAGATTTCATAATTTCAAATAAAATTACATTATTTAGCCTTCTTGAAGCAATTTAATAAACTAATACAGAAAATAAAACTTGCATATGTGGGGAAAATTGTAGCATTTACAATATTAATTATATTTTTTCGTAAGTTTCGTAAGTTTCGTAAGTTTCGTAAACAGCACAGAATTTGTCCTGAAGGTTGTTATTTTTTGGCTTTTGCATAATTCTCGCCTCCCTTTTAATAAGAGTTTACGATTAATATATATATATATATATATATATATATATATATAATAATATATATATATATATATATAACTATATATATTATATATTTATATATATATATATTATATATTAATATATATATATATTATATATTATGTAATATATATATTATATAATATATATTAATATATATATATATATATTTATATATATATTATATATATATATATATATATATAATTATATATATAATTATTATATATATACTGTATATTATACATATATATATTATAATATTATTATATTATATATAGTATATATATGTATATATTATATATATATTATATATATTATAATATATATAATATATTATATAATATATCATACTATATATATATATATATATATAATTTATATATATAATATAATTCTATATTCTATTAATATTATATATAAATATATATATATATATATATATATTATAGTATAATATATTTTATATTATTTGCCTTAAAAATAATTTAATTTGTAAAATTGGTCGCCTATTACAATTTTAAGAGTTTTTAGCCCCCTTTTAAAGACCGAGACCTCATTAAATCTTTTTACTATATATAATATATATATATATATTATATATATAAATATATTATATAATATATATATAATATATATATTATATATATAAACCGTATATATATATATATATATATATTAATATAAATATATTATATATTAAATATAATTAATAATATATATATATATATTATTAATATATATAGTATATATATATTAATATATAAATAATAATATATAATATATAAAATATATATATATAATATATAAGGTATATATTATATATATATTCTAAATATATATATATATATATATATTATATAATATATAATAATATATATATATTAAAATATATATTATTTAAATATATATTATATATAATATAATATATATATTATATATTATATATATAATATAATATATTGATATAATATAATATATTATATATAATTATTATATATTATATATATATATACTAATAACTAATAGCCTGATATATATATATATAGTATACTTATTAATTTTTAATAACCTTAACCTATATTACTATACTATATATATAATATATATAATAAGATAAAATTATATAATATATATAATATAATATATAGAAAAATATATATAGTATATATATATAATATATATATATAACCTTGAATCTAATATACTATCTTTGTATAATTATTAATGTAAAAGAAAAAGGAGTATGGGGCTATTGCAATTGAACTATATGAATAATATGCCTTCTCTTATAGTTAAATGGTTTGACTTTGTGGTGTGTTATTATTTAATCTATTTGTGTATGTAAAATGTTTTTTTTTCAATGTAATTTAACCCCATTTTTTACAATAATAGAAATTGTTTTATTTAAAAATAAAAAGAAAATTTTATTTCAAACTGTCTTTCTTTACCAATTATTGGTGAAGATCAGTTTGGTTTGTTTTTTTTTGGATAAAACCTTTTTATATAATATGTTTTCTTTGAAAATCAAATGTTAATTATGAGATGACGGTGACGGTGACGGTGACGGTGACGGTGACGGTGACGGTGACGGTGACGGTGTGGTGACCGGCAGCCGGGTGACGTGCCGGGGTGGGTCAGGGCTGGTCGGCGTTGCACGGTTGACTGGTGAGGGTGACGGTGACGGTGAAGTGACGGTGAGCGCGTGCGGCGAACGGTGACGGTCACGCGTGACGCGGAACTCAACATCCCACAAGTTGACGTTGCGTTGAACCGTTGACGGTGATGTGGACGGTGCCGGTGACGGTGACGGTGACGTTTGACGGAACGGTGACCGGTTGACAGGTGACGGTGAGGTGAACGGAGTGCGGTGAGGTGACGGTGAAGTGACATTGACGGTGACCGTTTGACCAGGTGCGGTGATGGTGAACGGTGAAACGTGACGGTGACGGTGACAGTTGACGTGACATGTGACGGTGACGTGACGGTGACCGGTGACGGTGACGGTGACGGTGACGGTGACGGTGACGTTTGACGGTGACGGTGACGGTGACGGTGACGGTGACGGTGACGGTGACGGTGACGGTGACGGTGACGGTTTGACGGTGACGGTGACGGTGACGGTGACGGTGGCGGTGACGAGAGACGGTCACCGAGTGACGTGACGGTGACGGTGACGTGATCGTTGACGTTGACGTGAACGTTGACGTTGACGAGTGTACGTTGACGGTACGTTGACAGTGAGTGCCAAGACATTGCGGTGACTTAACGGGTGACGGTGACGGTGACGGTGACGGTGACGGTGATCGGTGACGGTTGAGACGGTAACAGTGAACATTGACGGTGACGTTGAGTTGAACGGTTGAGCTTGACGTTGAAATCGATTGACGTTGACGTTGACGGTTGACATTGCGGTGGACGGTGACGGTGACGGGTTGACGTGACGGTGCGGTTGACGTGACGGTTACGGTGACGGTTTTGACGGTACGGTGACGGTGACGGTGACGGTGACGGTGACGGTGACGGTGACGGTTACGTGTGACGTTGCGTTGCGACTAACGGTGACGTTGACGTGACGGGATCGGTGACGGGTGACAAGTGACATTGAGTGACGTTGACGTGACGGTGATGGTGACGGTGACAGTGACTTGGACGGTGACGCTTGACGTTGAAGGTGACGTTTGACGTCTGAACGACGGGACTTGATCAGGTGACGGTGACGAGTGACGGTGATGTGACAGTGACATTCAACGGTGCGGTGACGGGTCCCGGCGATGATGAACGTGCCCGGTGACACTGACACGAGTTTGACGTTGACGTTGACGTTTGACGGTGACGGTTGACGTGAACTGTGTGATGGTCGACAGTGACGGACGGTGGGACGGTGGACGTTGATGGTGACGTGTGAGTGATGGTGGACCGGGACGGTGACGGTGCGGGACGGTTGACGGTGACGGTGACGGTGACGGTGACGGTGACGGTGACGGTGACGTTGACGGTGACGTTGACGGTGACGGTGACGGTGACGGTGACGGTGACAGTGACAGTGACAGTGACGGTGACGGTGACGGTGACGGTGACGGTGACGGTGACGGTGACGTTGACGGTGACGGTGACGGTGACGGTGCACGGTGACGGTGACGGTCGACGGTCGACGACGACGGTAAACGGTGAATTGACGGTGACATGCCGGTGACATTGACGGTGACGTGTGACGTTTTGACGGTGGACTGAGGTGGACAATGACAATTGACGGTGACGTTTACGTGGACTGGTAGTACAGGTGACGGTGCCGGTTGACGGGTTGACGGTATGAAGGTGATAGTGACCGTGACATTAACGTGACGTTGACAGTTGTGCTGGTGCGGCGGTGAGGTGACGGTGACGGTGACGGTGACGGTGACGGTGACGGTGACGGTGACGGTGACGGTGACGGTGACGTTGAAGGTGACGGTTTGACGGTGACGGTTTGACGGTGACGGTGACGGTGACGGTGACGGTGACGTGACGGTTAACGGTGACGGTGAACGGTGACAGTAACAGTGATAAGTGACGGTGACGTGACTGGTGACGGTGACGTGGACGTTGACGTTGACCGGTTGTGAGACGTTGACGTTGATTGTTGGTAGGTTACGGTGACTTGACGGGCCGTGACGGTGACGGTGACGGGGACGGTGAATAGGGTACAGTAGACATTGGACGGTGACGTTTGACGTTGACGGTGACGGTCGACGTTGACTGATTGAACGTTGATCTGTTGGACGTTGACGTTGACGTTTGATGATTTGAACGGTGGACGGCTGACGAGGTGACGATGACGGTGAGTGACGTTGATAGGTATAGGTTTGACGTGACGTGTTTTGACGGTGACGGTGAACGGTGACGTTACGTGGGTGATGGTGACGGTTGACAGTGCGGTGACGGTGACCAGTAGACAGTGAACAGTGACAGTGACGGTGACGGTGAGGTGACGTGAGTGCTGGAACGGTGACGGTGCGGTGAGGTGACGTTGACGTTTACAGGTTCGTTGACGTTGACGTTGACGTTAAACGAGGGTGACTTGTAAGGTTAGAGGTGACAATGAATTGACGATGTGACGTTATACGGTGACGGTGGACGGTGAGGTGACGGTGACGTGACGGGACGGTGACGTGACAGTGACTGTGACATTTAACGGTGAACGTTGAGACGTTGACGGTGACGGTGACGGTGACGGTGACGGTGACGGTGACGGTGACGGTGACGGTGACGGTTTGAGACGGTGACGGTTTGACGGTGACGGTTTGACGGGACGGTGACGGTGACGGTGACGGTGACTGATAAATCGGTGAACGTTGGCGTCGGACGTGGACGTTGACGGTGACTGTGACGGTGAAGGTGACGGTGACGGTGACGGTGAGTGATCGGTGACGGTGACGGTAACAGTGTACATTGACAAATTGAACCGGTGGGACGTTGACGGTCGACGGTGAATTGGTGAAACGGTGACAGTTGACATTGACGGTGAACCGGTTGCCGTTTGATCGGTAGAGTTGACGTTGACGTTGCCGACGGTGACGTTGACGTGACGGTGAGGTGACGGTGGACAGTGACATTGTACAGGTGACGTTGACGGTGAGCTAGGTGATGGTGACGGTGACAGTGACATTGACGGTACGGTGACGGTGACGGTGATGGTGACGGTGACGGTGACGGTGACGGTGACGGTGACGGTGACGGTGACGGTGATGGTGACGGTGACGGTGACGGGTGACGGTGACGGTGGACGTTGAGGTGACCGGTGACGGGACGGTGACGGTGCCGGTGACGGTGACAGTGACTTTGGCCGGTGACGTTGACGAGGTGACGCGTGACGGTACGGTGACGGTGGACGGTGACATGATCGGTGAACATTGACGGCGTGAAATCTACGGAGTCGGTTGACTTTCAGGATGACGTATGAGTTGACGGTGACGGTGACGTGATAGGTGACGTGACGGTGACGGTGACGGTGACGTTGAAGGTGACGGTTTGACGGTGACGGTGACGGTGATGGTGACGGTGACGTGAGGGTGACAGTGACAGTGACAGTGACAGTGACGGTGACGGTGACGGTGACGTTGACGTTGACGTTGACGTTGACGTTGACGTTGACGTTGACGGTGACGTTGACGGTGACGGTGACAATGACATTGACGGTGACGTTGACGGTGACGGTGACGGTGACGGTGACAGTGACGTTGACGGTGACGTTGACGTTGACGTTGCGGTGACTTCGTACGCTGGTGGTGACGGTGACGGTGACGGTGACGGTGACGGTGACGTGTGACGGTGACGGTGACGGTGACGGTGACGGTGACGGTGACGGTGACGGTGACGGTGACGGTGACGGTGACGGTGACGTGACGGTGACGGTGAGGGGGAGGGTGACGGGGACGGTGACGGTGAACGTTGACGTTGACGTTGACGTTGACGTGACGTTGACGTTTGACGTTGAGTTGAACGGTGACGTTGACAGGTGACGTTGACGTGACGGTGGCTTGACGGTGACGGTGTGACGGTGACGGTGACGTTGACGGTGACGGTTTGACGGTGACGGTTTGACGGTGACGGTGACGGTGACGGTGACGGTGACGGTGACGGTGACGGTGACGGTGACAGTGACATTGACGGTGACGTTGACGTTGACGTTGACGTTGACGGTGACGGTGACGGTGACGGTGACGGTGACGGTGACGGTGACGGTGACGGTTTGACGGTGACGGTTTGACGGTGACGGTTTGAACGGTGACGGTGACAGTGACGGTTTGACGGTGACGGTGATGGTGACGGTGACGGTGACGGTGACGGTGACGGTGACGGTGACGGTGACAGTGACGGTGACGGTGACGGTGACGGTGACGTTGACGTTGACGTTGACGGTGACGTGACGGTGACGGTGACGGTGACGGTGACGGTGACGGTGACGGTGACGGTGACGTTGACGGTGACGGTGATGGTGACGGTGACAGTGACATTGACGGTGACGTTGACGTTGACGGTGACGTTGACGGTGACGGTGACGGTGACGGTGACGGTGACGGTGACGGTGACGGTGACGGTGACGGTGACGGTGACGGTGACGGTGACGGTGACGGTAACGGTGACTGGTGAAGGTGACGGTGACGGGTGACGTGTTTGGCGATCACGGTGACGGTGACGGTGACGGTGACGGTGACGGTGACGGTGACGGTGACGGTGACGGTTTGACGGTGACGGTTTGACGGTGACGGTGACGGTGACGGTGACGGTGACGGTGACGGTGACGGTGACGGTGATGGTGACGGTGATGGTGACGGTGACGGTGACGGTTTGACGGTGACGTTGACGGTGACGATGACGGTGACGGTTTGACGGTTGGAAGGTGTGCTGATTTACCTGATGAGGTAAACGGCCTTTGTTACTCCTTTCAATTAGGGATCATTCTATAAGAGCGCATAAAACGCGACGCTTCTGACGCCGCAAAAACGAGAGTTAAACGCTCATATAAATGAAACAATAATTTTCCTATTCAACTAACGATTGGACGTCATCAAAAGCGCCGCGTTTAAACGCTCGTATATCAAAAGCGCCGCGTTTAAACGCTCGTATATCAAAAGCGCCGCGTTTAAACGCTCGTATATCAAAAGCGCCGCGTTTAAACGCTCGTATATCAAAAGCGCCGCGTTTAAACGCTCGTATATCTGGTTCCTCCTAAGGCACAAAAATGTCATTTTATATTTAAATAATTTATTTATCTATTTATCTAAAGCCATAAAAATGGCATTTTATATTTAAATAATTTATTTCTCAAAGTGTGTGTAAGAAGACATATTAAATAGAAAGGTTTTATTTATCCTCCTTACGCATAACTTATCTTTATTAATTAAGGTAAAGGAAAATCAAAGTCTCATTAATTAATTAATTAAGTAATTAATTAATTAAGAAGCAAATTAATAAAAAAGGGACAAACTTAATCGCAACGTTTCGAGTAATGGCTTCTTTAAGATATTATTTTATTATTTTTTTTTACAATAAATCACCTTCATAGGTCTTTATTATAATATATCTTCCTTTCCTGTCACCGTCTCTCTCTCTCTCTCTCTCTCTCTCCTCTCTCTCTCTCGCTCTCTCTCTCCTATCTCTCTCTCTCTCTCTCTCTTCTCTCTCTCTCTCTCTCTCTCTCTCTCTGCACCACACACACACATATATATTATATATATATATATATATATATATATATATATATATATATATACTATATATATATATATATATATATATATTAATATATATATATAATAAATATATATATATATATATAATATATATATATAATTATAGAAAGATATATAATATATTTATATAGTATATTATTATATGTTATATATATATATATATATATATATATATATATTATATATATATATATATATATATTTTGTATATATATATATTATATATATATATAATTATATATATATATATATAATATATATATATATATATATTATAATATATATATATATATTATATATATATATATAATATATATATAATTAATATATATATTAAAAATTATCAGTCATCTAAAGCCAAATTTCGCCAGGGAAATATAGGGAAATGTTTATTGAATGTTGCAGGGAAGATAATATGCTAGTATAATTGGAAGAGGAGAGTAGCGCACTCGAAGCTATGGGAGTACCTCCCGATGGAACGTTATGGATTGTAGGTGTAAATTCCACATGACATTCCAGTGCCCAAGTATCCACACTATCCTCTTTGACTTGCATATACCCACACTCTTCCAGACAAAACACCTTGCACGACAATTACAATTATATCATATCCCTTGTGTGGGGGTTTAGAAAGAATTACCCACAGCGTGTTGTAGAAGACTACTAAAGGACAGTGGTAGTTGGGCTGGCTACCACCACGACCACTTTATCTCTTACTTTGCCGGAATGCATGCCTTCGGAGAAGTCGTGGGTCGCCGTATGTTAGAGGAATTTGTATATAGGTACATGGAATGTCAGAGGAACAAATGATGATGAGAAGAAGAGAGAAGTGATGGATGTATTTAGAAAGGGCAAATTTGATTTGCTCGCTGTAACTGAAACAAAAATGAAAGGAAACGGTGAAGATAAGTGGTGTGGTGTGAAATGTGTGTGTGTTGGTGTGGAAAGGAATGAGAGGGGGAGAGAAGAGTTGCGATTCTGATGAGTGACCCGTGGCACAGAGCCATGGTGGATTATGTTTGTGTGAGTACTAGAATTCTAATGATTAAATTTAAGTTTGAAAGTTAGGGTATGCATGGTTGTGACATATGGTTCATCTGAGGGTGATGTTGATGAGAGAGTGATTTTCTGGGATAATCTGAGTGATGTTTTGGATGGGGTGAATAAGAGGTTCAGATTGATTGTGTTAGGTGACCTAAATGGTTAGATAGTTGATCAAAAAAACGATGTTACAACAGGTGGCTTTGGGTTGACAGGAGAAAAGAGAATGGTATAAAGGTGATTGATTTCTGTAGGGAGGAGTTATTCATAAGTATACTAGAGTTGGTGTAAGTAGAAATGGTATCGAAGTAAAAAGTATGATTGATTTTGTGTTGGTGAAGATGTGAAGTATGTTTGGATGTTAAAAAAAAATCAGTGAGGGGGTTTTAGGGATGCGGAATTTATCGATCACTAATGTTGTCTTTTATGGTAAGATTAGTTAGTGGAGCTTTGGATGGAGATGGAATGTGATAAGGAAGGAAAAAGGATGAGAAGTTAAGTGAGCAAGGTAATAAAGATAAACATTTAAGGGCGCTCGCAAATAAATCAATTGAAGGTGAACGTTGAAACTGAACAAATCTGGAAGCAAATGAAGGAGCGGTTGTTAGTAGTGCAAAAGAAGTATGTGGATGTGCTAAAGTAGAAAGTAAGAATGTTAACAGTGAGTGGTGGAATGAAGAGGTGTGGCAAAAGTGGTCAAAAGTAAAAATGAAGCGTGGTTGAATGTACTAAAAGCCAATGATGAGGTTGCAAAAGAAAGATGTTTGGAATTATATAAGGAGGAAAAAAGGAAGACTAAAAGATGCATACGTAGGAGGAAAAAAGAGGTAAATCAACAGTTTGGAAGGAGGATGATTGGGAACTTACAAGGGAATAGGAAGCTCTTCTGGAAAGAAGCGCGAAAGGTTAAGAATGAGAATAAGGGAATCTTGCTTCCAATCTGGAATAGGATGGTGCCTTCGAAATTGGCAGTAATGAAGAGGTCATAGTGAATGTGTGTGGGTTTGATGGTGCAAGAAGGAATAGGTATTTTGGGAAGGAGGTAATTAGCAAGGAGAAGGTAGAGTGAGAAAGTTGAAGAATGGTAAATCTGCAGGCATATATGGAATACTAGTGAAATGATAAAGAACGGAGGCGAGATAATGATTGAGACTATTTGAAAGCTGTGTAACAAAGCGTTTGTAGAGGATATGTCCGAGGGATTGGAGGGAAGAAGTAATGGTACCCTTATATAAGAGTAAGGGGGATAAAGGGAACTGCAGGATATAGGGGAATTAGTTATTGAGTGTTGTAGAAGATATGTGCTGGTATTTTGGTCGAAAGAGTACGTCGAGTGACTGAGGGACTGATTGATGTAGAACAAGGTGCATTTAGAAGTGGCAGAGTTGGTATGGATCAAATTTTTACATTGAAACAAATGATTGTGGGAGGGAAGAAGACTAAATTATATTTAGGTTTTATGGATTTGCAATTGGAGTGAGTGGCGGGGTTTTATGAGGGGGGCGGTATGGTTGTGGAGGCTTTGGCCAAGGGATGAGAGCCCCTAACATTGAACGACACATGAACCACGAGGGGAGGGTCCCCGCAGTCTCGTAAAACTCTAAGGGTGGAATTTCTAACTGCGATGAGTTTCTCAATTAAAAAGGGGCATAAAAGGGATGGTAAGGAGGGATTTCTTTTCGACTTCTAACTTCTTTTCTGCTACCGTGTATGTTATGCGACTTTAGCCCCAATCTGGGGATTAGGAAGGTACTGAGAATAAAAGATATAATATAAATATAAATATATATATATATATATATATATATATATATATATATATATATATATATATTATATATATATATCGTCCAGCATCCGAAAGGCCAGGCATGTAACTAAAAACTATAAAAGCTCAACGAAAAATAAATATCAATTTGTTGTTATGCGCATAACAAACGTCCTGAAATTAAAAAAAAAATAAAAAAAAAAAATAAAAAAATAACGCTTTTTAAAAATTAAAAATTGTTAAAAATGTTGCAAAAACTATCAGTTTTTTTGAGAATAGGAAGACGCTGGAAGTAGTCGGAAAGGGAGCGCGCAGTTTGCCCAAATGTTTGAATTTTTTTTCTTTTATAACTAAGCCATACCCAACGGGTAAAAATTAAAGATGGATAGAGGGAATGTCTCCGCTACCGGGGGACACGGGGGATTTCCTTCCCCCCCTCTGTCCCCCTCCGTCCGATTCGAACCCCCTAAAAAGGAATATTAAAAAAAATAGCATGTTTCTCCAAGAAAGCGTAAAAAAAAATAAAATGGTATTTGGCAACTTTTGGTCTCGAGACTAATGCAGGTTTCAGGTCATCACAGCGTAGAGAACTTGCCAGGTCTAAGATTATGCTAATATTTAAAAGGTGTTATTAATAAATATTAAGAATAAAATAATTTTTTTTTAAAGTTTTGGGAATAATTACTTGCTGAAATCAAAATGTTAATTTAATTTTCCTGTAAGTTGTTTAGTTTTTCTGTTACATGCCTGGCTCTTCGGGAATGCTGGCCATTTATTATATAATATATATATATATATATATAATATATTATATAATATTATATATAATTATATATATAATATATATAATATATTATATATTATATGATATTATATGATATCGGAGTCGGACTCATAGAAAACAGCTGGGAAGGAAGAAACTAGAAGAGCAAGAGAAAGGATTGGAAACGAGATTGAAGAGGACTGAAAACCCTTCAGAAGAGCTACTAAGAAGCCTTCATATAGTTTTTTTTTACCTCAAGGAAAGCATATTTTATATGACGATAATTGAAATTTGAAGCCGAAATTATTGTCTAAAGTAGCGGAGAAATTTATAAAACTTAGTGATATATTTAAAGAATATTTATTTAGAATGGGACATTTCGAAATTAAAATCCAAATTTATAATTTAGAAGTCAAAAATAATATTTAAAAAATTAAGAGGAGCAACAATTTTCAATCCAGGTCTCTCAATTAATTTTTAAG
>JABUQX010046678.1:0-30475 GCA_015478945.1 Trachelipus rathkii
TAAGCGTGTTGTAAGTTCCGCACTATAGAATGTAGATATAGCTATAAGAAGAAATGGCTGGATATAAGTATACTTATGTGGATAGTCATTAGCATGCCTAATAGTGTTATTATAAATATATTAATAGATATTATTTTAGGTTTGATGTAGTTGATATATGAAGTGTATGAAATATTAGGTGATATAATACTAAGTATTAATGTCTATTGTGAGTATGATATGATAATGAGATATATATAGTAATATTAATTATTATATGAATAGTTGTAATAATTCTTAATATATTACCATATATATATATATATATATATATATGACCTAGTTTAATATTATATATTAATAGGTAGTATATATATAGTAATAATTGGGGATATCATGTGACGGTATTATATATATGAAGGAAGGTATACTCACTTCAGATGTATTACTTAGATATAATATATTATATTATTGTTTTTTTAGAGGAGGGCGATAAACTAGACACTCTATCTGCTTTTTCAACTAGAACACATCTTCCTTGGTAGTGTTGGTTTCTTTTTTCTGCTTTGGAGGATTTGGGCACAGCGCTTAAAAAATGAGAGGGTTAAAATGTCAGTTTAACAGTAAATAACTTTTCCACCGATCACCCCTACATTTGACACCACCTACAAACAGCCATCTGCAAACCTAGAAAGGATTGAAAAAGCTACATTCACACCATGAGCGTAGCTTATTAATTTCTGTATTATTTTCAACCACCTCCCCCCCCACCACCCACTGAACCGAAATACCGTTTCATTAACCACATGGTTTCAGGCAACGTCAAATAACCCAGAGAAACGATCTCAGCCCCGTACTAAAACAATACCCAACTTCCAAACAATTTTCCAACCCATGGTTCCCCAGTTTTGTTGGGTGTTGTTTTGTTTTTGTTGGTCCGGAAATTCTCCGATAACCTCGGACATAATAAACTTTTCGGATCCGTTAAACACGGGTAATAGGCACTTTCCCTCGACGCTTCCTCTGGGCAACCCCACCCCCCCCTTCAAGGAATACAAATTTGAAATTTAATTTTTGATGTATGAGCATATATATGCTAACCTTATGTCCCAAAGAATGGTCATTCTGGTTTGTCGAAATAGCTCCAATTGACAACATAAAACATGTTATTTACAGATTGTCCCGCTGCTTTTGCTGAACATAGACGGCTAATTTTCAAATAATCTTAAGTTATAGGATCCCATGGGCTCCTCTCTAGCAGGATTGCTCTTGAGTGGCTATGGGTCAGTCCTCGGGGTTCCCGTGTTTGGTTTCGGTTTGTCGTTAGTGGTGAAGTGTGTGTGTGCTGAATGTTTATATATATTATATTTGATGTGTGAGTTATTTATTTATATATTTATTTGTATGTTTATATATAGTATATAGTTAGTTATATATATATATATATAGATATATTACATATAATATATTTTATATTATAATAAATATAATTACTTTATAAATGTATAAATTTCTTGGTTAGATGTATGAGGTGTGTCGCTATTAGGTGTATGTGGTAGTTCGCTGAGCGTTTGGGTTTTTGTTTTATTCAATTTTTAGTATTGATTGTGTTGCTCCTTTAATATTATTTCTTTTTCTTTCCTCTTTCCGAGTATCTTATTGGAAGTCATGAGTGTCATTCGTAGGACGGTAAATTAGAAGATAAAAATGAATAATTGTTTAGGACGAGAATAAGAGAAACCAAAAACATAAGAAAAGTAAACCCCTATAATTAAAATGTTATTATATCTATATGATGAGTTAGTTCTAGATTAATAGTCCCTTGTCCACCCGTGTTTGTTTTTGGGTCTCTTTGTGTCTCTTGCCACATTGAGACGTTCCTCTCGGGTGTTTGTATGATTAGTGGAAGAAGCCCGCTCCGGTCAATTGCTCGGTTTTCGCCAGTGTGGTACGCAGTATATTCTTGAAGAGCTAAGATAGTGTACTTTAGAGGTGGATGCAGTATGGTTTTTAAATCACAGCAACCCAAGCGAATAAAAGCTTCAAATGTCAAATAGAATATTAGGCCCACGAAGATGAGTTTGGAATTCCCTTTTCCAAGAATGGATTATTTACTCTTTTAATTTTCTCCTCTTTCTTCAATTTTAGACTTGAAGACTTTTTGGTTTTGTTTTGTCCTCTTCCGATTAATATTTAAGTCGGCTAAATAATGCAAATTGACTATTTGACATTATATTAGCAACTGTTTAATTTTGCATTGAAATGAAACGTGAACGAAAAAAAAAAAAAAAAAAAAAAAAAAGAAAAAAATCTTTCTTCTCTGATGTTATTTTTTTGTCGATTTGTGTATTCATTTTTGTGATGCTAACTAGATGGTTGGTGTTGCAACTAAAGTTGTTTGTTGTTTAAATCTGGTTTAGTCCTTTGACAAGTAGTGAATGTGGTTGTGTTAAATTCTTTGGTGGTCAAGTTCTCTGTGGTGTGGGGTGAATTGTTGTATTGTTCCTTTGCTTTAATAAAAGTGGTGTTGAACAGAATTTTTTGAGCGTATTGCTCAGTGTTTGAAAGGGTGGGGTGCCTCTTTAAATAGTTGTTGTTGTTTAAAAAGTTTGTTATTTTCAATATCACAATATAATCTTAGATTTTTGTTCTCTTTGTTAGTGGTTAATTTGTGTTGAGGTATAGTCGTTATATTATCTTGTTTTGTGTTTGGTTTTATTTGGATGGGTTGGTGGGGTAGCTTTGTTTTGTGGTTTTTTGGTGATGTGGATATAGAAGTTTGTGATTTGTTCAATTTGGTGTGGGTTTGGGTCATTGTTCGTCCGGCGGCCACTTCTCTCGATTTACCATGAGTTATGTCAGGAATGTTGTGTTTCGATTGTTAAGTTTGAGGGGAGTTATTGGAGGATTAGGAGTGGTTTGGATGGTTGCTTTACGTTTTTAATTTGTTGAGGTAATTTAGTGGTTTGTTGTCAAGGTTGTTTGGGTGGCTGTCGCCATTACGTGGGTTGGGCAGTTTATTTAATATTTTGGAGGAACCAGGTAAATCATTGGTGTGTGGGGTCTGCTGGTTAGTGTATGTAGAGTTTTGTGGTGATATTGTGTGTTGCCAAAACTTGTGGGTCCCCACAAACCCTCGAGGAGTGGTGTTTTGTGTTTTCTACCTCTAATTTGTGGTGTTTTGGTATAGCTGCTGGGAGGTTTGGGGTATCTGGGTTGTAGTTACGGTCGAGTTAGCGATGTTGTTGATTGTCCTGTTTTATAAATGTGAGTGAAACGAGAAACCCTTGTTGGTTTTAAACAAGGTGGCATGATTCTTTGTTCTCTCTCAATAAAGTTTTATGAATTTGTAAGTTTGGTCAATGAGTGCCTAATGGATTTTGTTGTGTTTGTTGGCTTTTGTGGGTTGGTGGGTGTTGTGGGGGTGTTGGATGTGAGTGTGTGTTTGGTGTTGTTGTGTGATGTTAAGATTTTCAAACTTTTGTCCAATCCGTATCTCAGATTGGTTTTTTCGCTGTCTGAATCTGTTTGTGGTGGGTCCCTTTGAATTCGGAGGATATGAGATTTTTTTTTGAATTCTCTCTTTCTTCCGCAGTTGCGCTATTTCTGTGTTTGCGCTGCGCCATTTGTCTTAACCTATATTAGTGAGGTGCGTCCCTTTGTGTTTATTAGGCTAGAGTCTTTTTTGTTTATAGGTTGTTCTTTTATTATTAAATATGGTACTTGCGATTAATTAATAATATTTCTTATATCATATAATGCATATAATTCAGGGTATTAATATAAGACGTTCAAAATGAACTAATAGGGACGAGGGCACTAAAATTTTTGTTCCCAAACTGGGATGATGGCCATAAATTTTTTTCTCAATTTTCAAAACCTTAATTTATTGGGTACCTAACATAAAGCAAAACCCGCATAGTCTTTTTTTCTGACTTTCCTAAAACGTCTTTTGTTCGGTGGGGGTTTTTTTCTTCAAGTCCCTGTGTTCATTGTTTTTTTGCATTTTCAATTTTGTTTCAAAATCCTATGTTTTTGACATTTTTTTCCAATTCACTTCCTAACAATTTTTGTTTCGAATCTACTTTATTCTGTTTGTCATATTTTGGGTTTTTCTGTTTTTCTCCCTGGGGCTTATATCACTATTACCTTTTCCCCAAACTTTTTTTTCTGAGGTGTCGCGTAAAAGTATAGCTTAGACTAATTTATATTAAGTTTGGTAAAATATGTATAATATGTGATTTGTAATGTATAATATAAAATGTATTATCAAATATAATATAGATGAAAAAGTATATTGTTGATAATATTATAGTTTATAATCAATATTCAATATATATCCCAAACTGTACTAATAACGGATGAAGAACTCTTCTGCACCCCCTACCGGGATAACCATGAACCTACATCCACTAGTGAACATCAGGTCTACTTCTTTAGTGTACCCCCAAGCATCACTTTGGCGTAAACCCCCCAGGGTACGCGGTACCTCCAACTTTTGGAGACCACTGGGACCTAGAACAATGCAATAAAATCAGAAATATTTAGTTTTTGACCCCAGATCCCAGCAGTGGTTTAATTTCAAAACCCTTCTTTTTTTTTTGGTTTTTTGAAAATTAAAAAATCTTATTTATTTTAGATAATTTTTTAATGGTATATGTTAATAAATTTAAAAAAAAAAAAATTTCTTGAGTAAATACAAAAATATTAAATCTAAAATAAAAAAGGTGGTTAAAGAATACATAGGGGTCCCCGCCTGAAAAAATTTTGATGTTGGGTCGGAATGAGGGTAGAAAAATATATCTCTAATATTTTCACTTTTCAACTAAAAAAGTTTTTTTTTTGAAAATGTTGCTAACATTAATTTGAATTTTGTCGTTTAACTTATCCGATGCAACATCCAGATTTTCCAGAGCGGTTATAGTCCCGGAGGAGAAAGATAAACCGTTTTTTTTTTATTTGGTAACTTTTTTAAAAAAAAATGTTCCAAGGACAAATCCAACCCTATCTGCTATATACAAAAAAAAAAATTATCCTAAAAAATAAGCAATCTCTCTCGTTCTACATTTGCCCCTGGCAATTTTCATTCCTGAATTGGGCATGCCCTGGGAAAAAAAAATTATCTCGAAATTTTTTTTTAATTTTTCAAAAACGGTTTAAAACCGAAAAGGTAGGGTTTTTGGAATTTCGAACATTGGTGGTAAATTTGGTCCCAACAAAAAATCCCAAGTATTTTTCAAATTTATGCATTCTCTCTGGTAACAGAATCCCTTTTTTTTTTGTAAATTTTCAAAGTTTTTCATCGTTTCTTAATAAAAATTGTTGAAGGTGAATCGAAAAATGTCCAAAAACATAGGTTTTTTCAAAAAATGAAATACAAAAGGCAATGGCTAGAAAAACACAAAACACGAAAACGTTTTTAGAATGTCGAAAGAATGCCTGCTTTTTGCCCTTTTTAATTTAGTCAAAATTGTGTTTAAAGAAAATTATGGCCTATTTCGTCAGTTTAGAAAAAAACTGGGGACCCGCACGGAAGCAAAAAATCGAACCTCCTCCCCCTAAACCTTCGTTTCCAAATATCTTTGGATTATTACACCATCTGCGTGGAAAACCTTCAAGAAATCCGCCATTTGTTTTTTTCCCTCACATTATCATGTGAGAGCTGATATAAACGAATATCAGCTAACCCATATGAACAAATGTAAATATATAAATTTAGTTTTTAAAGTTTCGTCAACTAAATTTAAAATTCCAAAATTCAAGGTGATCAGGTCCATTTTATGCGGCAAATAAAATATTAAAAGACCTTGGCAGCAACAATAAAAATATTGGAATAAACGAATAATTTTACTTTAACTCATTAATGATAAAAAATTGTAAAAATTGCATGTAATAAGTTATTTCCTAAGTAATAAGATATTATAAAAAGGGTATAACCAGTGCTTTCAAAAATAGAAAGCCTTGGCCCAAGTCCCAGACGTGTTTACATCACATGACCATTCGATACACTGCAGTTAAATTTAAAGAAGAAATTTAGGATGTAACTCTTTAAATACTACTAAACCTAGATTTAAAGACTTTATATTCATGGAACACTTGACTTTAATAATCTTCAAGATCTTTACAGTAGTTCATGTTAGTTCAGTAAACTAATGCGAGTCTTTTCTCGTTCGGATAATAATTTTCTTTTCGCGAGCTCGAGTTCAAATCTCGGTCTGGGTACCTGAACGGACCCAAAAAAATTACTGTCGGTAGCAGATTTTCTGCAATATTGAATTACAGTTTACGGCATATTGTAACCTAATCTCAATACCCACACACCAAAAACAACCAGCAGAGCAGTCTATTATAACATGCAAAATCACACACTCTCTCATGCTTTTAGCAATTCTTGGATGCGAAACCACGTCCACAGTGGATAGAATTTCTAAATGCGTTGAGCCGAAACAGTGCTTGCTATCAAGCTTAGATAATATTTGCATTCTAATCCACCTGGTTAGGAAATGCATGTAACACAATTTCCTCTACTGCGGTAAGCAATGAACCTCCCAAATTCATCGGATAGATGTTCGGTAACAACTAAATATTTACAGAATCTTGACCACTGAAAGCGTCCAGAATGATGTGAGGATGACGCAGAAGAGATTATTAAGAAAATGATAGCAAATTCAGGTAAAGATTTGATGAAAACTAAATAAGAAAAGGAATTGTATAAATTTGTCCCTAACTCCTACTTTACCAGTTTTTCAAACTACGAAAAAGAAAATTTTAGAAATTAATCAAAATATTATAAAAAATAAATTTTAAGAACATAATTATCAAAAATAAATTAATCTGTCATATCTATTTCTAAAACGAATTGTAATAGCATTATTAATCTCATAGTCTTCTAATCACTGGAAGTGAAAATAAGGATGAAGATTTTTTTTTCCAGGGATAAGGCCTATTTGGAATAATATTTTTAGTGGTGATGGTAGTGATAATGATAATGTGTGCAACATCCCTTCCTTGTCCTTGAATAGGGCTCTTCAGTCCCGTTGAGTGTGGTGTTGTGACTAGTTGTTTAGCAATGTCTGTTGTTCTTAAATTAATATCCTTATTGAGTTTAGGAGCATCATGGAAAAATAATACTATCATTATCTCTTGCAAGGTTTTTTAATATACAAATTGAATACAATCAATGTAAAATGAAAGAAAAAAAAAAAATAAATCAGTCAACTAATGTGTTATAAAAAGAAAAAAAAATCTTAAATGTTATATATAAAAATATTAAAAGTTTTCAAATTAAATATTGCCGACATAAAATGATTCCATCAATATTTATTAAAAAAAATATTGAAGATAAATCCATTAGAAGTTTTAGGGAAGAATATCTAATCTACGATGACCGCGATTGCCTTCCATTACAAATGGAAAAACTGAAAAAAAAATTATAATATAAACATATAAATTACATAGCATATTATATCCAAATATGTAAGTATAAATATATTATATATATAATATATTTATATATATATATATTATATAAATATATATATATATATATATTATAGTATATTATATTTAATACCTATATATATTAAGCATATAGAATTTATATATTTCTTAACATATATATTATATATTTTTTATTAATATATATATATATATATATATATATATATATATATATATATATATATATATATTATATATATATATCATAGGGAGAGAAAATTGTGAGTTTTGGGAGAGGGGCCAGAGAATAAAGGTGCAAATGGGGGAATAGGAGAGATGGCAGGTTTTTTTTGTATGGGGGCATGGTTTGTGGCCCACCTGGGCCAGGGGATCGACCCCTTACATTGACGATTTTACCAAGGTAGTGAGGGGTCGCGTTCCGCGGTCCTAGTGGATTGCTCCTAGGGTAAAAAAATAAAAACATTCTTATGTATGATTTTCTTTCACTAATTAAAAATGGCTAACTGAAATTTCCAAAATGCTTGAGCTTTCTTTTTCGACGTTTGTCATGTTCTTCTTCTACTGTTTCTCTTTTCCGATGCTTTGTCACGCACCTTAACCCCCAATCTTGGGGCAAAAGAGGAAGGTGAAGAAAGAAGAAAGGAAAAGAAAGTATATATATAATTATATATATATATATAATATATGTATATAATTATATATATATATATGATTATAATATATATATATTAATAAGTATATAGTAAATTATATTATATATTATATATACTATATATAATATTATATATTATTATAAAGGTATATGCTGGTATTTTTGGTCGAAAAGAGTGTGTCGAGTGAACTGAAAGACTGATTGGTGGAAGAACAAGGTGCACTGCGTCAAGGAGTGGTAGAGGATGTGGTGGATCAAATCTTTAACATTGAAAAAATAAATGCTTTGAGAAAATGAAGGGAGAAGAAAGAATAAATTGGTTTTAGGTTTTATGGATTTGCAACAGTTGCGTAGTGAAATAGAAGTATTAATAGGGAAGTTTAATGGCAGGTGTTAGTGGATATATGGTGTTGGTGGGTAGGCTTTTCTGAATGGAGGTAAATGAAAAATGTATGAGTTCATTGTGAGGAATTGTGGTAAGAATAAATTGGTGTTCAATGGTGGATTGTTTAGGATTACAACGAATGTTTGTAAAACAAGAAAAATGTTTCTTCTGAATTTTTTCCTTTTTGTTTTTTTATTCCGTTTTTTTTATGTAGATCCCAAATATGTTTTTTAGTTTTTTTCTGTCTTTTTAAGCTCAATCAATTTCTACGCCTTCAAGGGGAAAGTATTTAATTTGGGCATACATTTTTGTATTGGTGGTTACCGTTACAAAAAAAAATTTTTTTTTGGTTTTCCCTTCTGATTTTTTTTATTTGTTTTTTTTTATTCAGTTTCTTTTGTAGTTGTTATTCAATCTATGTTTTTTTTTAGTTTTTCTATAGCATTGCTTCCGTTTTTTTTTTGTGTTTACGAAACGTAAGAATTATTGGCATCTCATTTTGTTATGGTGGTTACCGTTAAATAGAAAAAAAAAATAAATACTAATAAAATGTTTCTTTCCTGAATGTTTTTTTTAAATTGTTTTTTTATTCAGTTTTTTTAATGCAGATTCCAAATATGTTTTTTTTAGTTTTTCTCTAGTATTTAGCCAATTTTTGGTGGTCACGCACGCAGGAAGTATTTATTTGGCCATCTCAATTTTGTATGGTGGGTTGTACCGTTTTACGAAAAAAAAAAAATTAAAATTAAATTGTTTGTCTTGAATTTTTTTTATTGTTTTTTTATTTCAGTTTTTTTTAGCGTATTTCTATTTATTTTTAAGTTTTTTCTCAGTAAACTTCGATGTGTTACGACGTCAGGAAGTATTTTATTGGCATCTATCTCATTTTTTGGCACCTGTTGGTTTACCGTTTTTACAAAAAAAATAATTTTTTTTTTGTTTCCCTCCTCTGATTTTTTTTTATTTGGTTTTTTTTATTTCCAGTGTTTTATTTGCAGATTCCAAAAATGTTTTTAGTTTTTCTCTGGCATCAACCGTTTTTGGGTTACGATGGCAGGAAGTATTTCAAACCCCACAAATACAAAAATTGAGAAGAATGCAATAAAATACTTTCTGCCCGTCGTCACACAAAAACACGGTTGAATGCTAGAGAAAACTAAAAAACATATTTGGGATCTGCTCTGAATAAAAAAACTGAATAAAACACAATAAAAAAATCGGAAGAAAGAAAAAAAAAAATTTTTTTGTAACTGTTAAACAACCAAGTACAAAATGAGGATGCCCAATTAATTTCCCTATGGGAAGGTACCTTAAAATAGACCGGAAGAGAAAAACTAAAAATAAATATTTGCATTTGGCCCGCTTCTAAAAATCTGAATATAAAAAACATAAAAAAAATCAGATCAAAGACTATAATAGATCTTTTTTTGTTTACATTGGTGGAATTAACAAGCGGGAATAAGGACAAGGGGTTGTGTTTTAATGTCTCCTTTGTTATTCAAAATTTGTATAATGGATGGGGTTATGAAAGAAATTCTAGGTGGGGATGGGCAAGAAAAATTGGTTGTTTAGAAAATTGGTGGAGAATGGATAATGAGTTGGAGGGTGGCCCCCTAACTATTATATGCGGATGATTGTTTTTGTGTGGCGCGAATCTGAAAAGTTTTTGAGAGGATTGGTAGAGAGATTTGGCAGGGGTATGTAAAAGAGGGGGCTTTTGGAAAGTAAACGTGGATAAAGAGTAAGGTTATGGTTGTGAAGGTGACGACACTCCTACGAGTGTGGAGAGTGGGAGTTAGATGGTGGGCGCAGCTGAACAAGTGGTCCCTGAGGTTTTAAATATTTTTGAGGGTATGTGTTTTGGATGAGAAGGGAAGGCGGGACCCGATCAAGAAGTGGGTAAGTAGGAAAGTTTTGTGGAAATGGCAGGAAGGGTGGGCTTGGTGCAATTTAAATCCCGTTGGCTGAAATTGTCTAAAAGGGGGACCTGAGTCCCCTTTTGGAGTTGTGCTAGGGGTGTTTTAACATTGAGGGTAATGTTGTTTACCGTGTTGTGGTTTTATTGTATAGTTTTGTTGAGACTATGTGGTCCTTGGTAATAGAGAAGTATGATCTAAAGTTTCAATTGTGTTTCCAGATGGACCAATCTTAGGGGTGTGCTAAGGTGATGGAGAAGAATTTGGGATAAAGAAGAGGATAATGAAACGGCGTATTAGAGAGTGGGGTGTTGGTGGTGAAGGACAAGGGGGTAAATGAGAGGAATAAAATGAAAGTTGTTGAGATGGTTTGGTCTATATGACTGGAAAGGATGAATGATTAGTCCGGTTGGTTAAAGCGGATCGTGTATTAGGTGGGACGAGTTGGTGTTTGGGACCGACCGGCTGGGAGTACGAAGAAAAAGTGGGATGGAGTCAGTAAGCGAATGTTTGGAAGGAGAGAAATTGTGAGTTTGGGCTTAGGGCGAGAAGAAAAGCGTGTATAGACAGGAGTGAAATGGGCGGGATGGATTGTGAGGGGGTATGGTATTTTGTGGCCGCACCTGGGCGCAAGGGTGAACCCTTTACATTGTACGAATCTATCCAATAGTGAGGGTGCCATCGCTTGTCCCCATGGAAAGCTTTTAGGGGTGGGAAATTTTTCTTGAACTGGCGGATGGGTTCCCACAAGTTAATAGGTACTGAGGGGGGCCGTAAAAGGCCTGGGTCCTTTCCTTTTTTGACTTGGTTCCGTGTTTCCTTCTACTGCTTTTTCTTTCTCCCGGATGCGCCCGTCCGCGCACCTTACTTCGCCCATTCTTGGGGAAAAATATAAGGAAGAATAGAAAGAAAGAAGAAGGAAGAGAAAGATATTTATATATATAATATAAGTTATATATTATTATAAATATATATCATATATAGTATATAGTATATAACGTATTTTTAATATATACTCTTACTAGTATATATATATTATATTTATCACTTAATATATCCTCTCATATCAATTATTATATTAGGCCACGGTATAAAGTTATATATTTATATAGTATTTTATATAGTGTTATTAGGTATTAGTATTATTAAATTATATATATATATCAGTATATAGTCCACTCACGTTATATATATATGATATATAATTAATATATATATATTATAGTATATATATTTATATTAAATATATATATAATCAATGCTACCTTTGATCCCAGATTGGGTTGAGGTGCTCGCATATACCGGAAACAGATTTATAGTTAGTTACTGGATTGCCAAGTTTTTGAAAGAATAGGAAGCTAAGTTACGATGGAATTAAGAACTTCGGTCCGCGCAGGTCCAGAAAAATCCACCCTATGGGGTGTTTCCACGGGAACAACTGGCGACGGAGCGAGACAGATGGTGTTAGTATATTGTGGGAAGGATGTTTGGGGGTTTCAAAACTGGGCTAAAGCCCACACTAGCCCCTCCACAACAAACACCGCCATAACAGAGTCGCAGTGTGTTGTTGCACCTTTCCTTTCACGCTGCTGCCAAACCTCACCATTTTCTGCGTATTCCTTTGCAAGCATTTTTAACTTTTGAACTTTACAAGTCCGACATCATCCAAAAGTCTTCCCAGCAGGGTCGGTTAATTTGTTTCCAGCTACATTAATCCCCTACATCTATAAAACGGCTTTATACCGTACACCGCTTGTGATGCATCTGCCACCCTTTTCCATTATACGCCAGAGTTGGTCTCTCTCAAATGTACTCTCGTTTTTATATCTCATCACATGCCCATTGACTCTCCACTCAAGCTCAAGCTCCCTCATGTGCCTGTTCAAAATTTCCTGCAATTTTAATACAATACTCTTTCCACATATTACACGCCCGGCTAAGAATTGGTCCCATGCTGAACAACTTTTTGTAACTATATATATCTATACCTCTTTTCTAAGGCCCATAAGTTATAATTTTGTTTTGCCATCACTACTATACTTAACGACAGGTAACAATATAGCCCATCACGCAAAACCCTAAGAAGCACTTCAAGAAACTTGTCCTATGTCAATCCACCCAGGAGTATTTGTGCACACGCCACCTTACCAACACATTCATAAGAGTTCCTATGCTCCGCTACTCCAACACTGCATTTTTGTTTCCTTTTCATCCAACATATATGCATAAAATATTTAAACTCGATGCTGAGAGCGAGTTACTCCAACATCTAACAACTTCCACAATGGCCGGACTTTCTCCTCATAACTACCATAACGCCTAACTCTTATCGTACAATTTACTTTCCAACACCCTTCCTGTTTGTAACACCCTGCCTAAGCCAGCTCTAACCAATACTTTCAAACTCTCTTGAAGATTCACCACACAAAAACCAGAATTCATCCCGCAAACAAATTAAACAAGGTTACCCTCACTCTCTTTCCGCGATTCCTTCCGGACGGCTGCTTGTCGTGGAGGGGTAACTTGTTTTTATGTTGCGGATAATTTTGTTTGTGTTGGTGTGGTGGAATCTCAAAGAGAGTTTGGGGAAAGGATTGTTAAAGGAGCTGCTTTAGCCAGGCGGGTGGGTAACAAAAGGAGGGGTTTTGAAAGTAAATGTAAGATAAGAGTAGGGTTTATATGGTAAGTTAGGGAGGAGGAGAGTCCGCGATTGTGAAGTTTGGTTAGAATGGTGAGTAACTGGGCAAAGCAATCCCGAGTTTAAATATTTATGATATATGGTTGGGATGAAAAGGGAAACAGATAAATGGGCAGTGTGGGTAGTTGTGAGAATTATGGAATGGTTTTGAAGGTGGCTGGTTGCAAATAAATCCTTGGTGGATGTGAAAGGGGACCAAGGGTCCTTGAAGTGCTTCTAGGGGTTTTGCCCGGTGTCCGAAACTGTACCCACAAGGTTACGCATGTGTATTAGTGTGAAACATAAATACTACTTTTAAACGTTTGGCATCACTGTAGAGGGCTTGGAACATGGTGTGACGAAGGTAACCTCGTTCTCCAGAATGCTCGTAGCTATCATACGCATGACAATTGTGACTATGAGAGAACTGGATCATATGGGCTGTGACGATGGTACGGGAACAGTCTGACATGATCTTTACGTATGAAAAGAGTCGAAGGCAACAGTCGTGCGACAGCAATGTTGTATCGCCAGAAGTTTCTGCAAACTGATTTGTTCTGGGAATGTCAAATGAAACTAGACAATTTGCGACATTAGACCACCACCCCCGTGTCATTCCTACACCTCGGAGAGAGCCGATACTCTCCGGGACGTTGCAAGGGATAGCAGAGTCAGTTTCAGAACCCTTGCCCGGCATCATGACTTTTCACATGGAATCATCTTGAACTTACTACGCGATGAGAATATTTACCCCATAATTTGCAACGTGTACAGTGTCTCACTTCTAATGATTATGCACAACGTGTAGAACTTTGATAGTGGTTCCAGCAACAAATAAATAATAGCGATGTGACGTCGTTAATTCTTTAAACAGCTGAGACATTATTTGGCCAGGATAGAGTTACGCTTTTCCAGAGTATCCCCATCTCGGCACACAGCAATTCTCATGGCATTCTCCTGGGCAGGCACCAGCACCAATTCCTGATTAACGTTTGGGCTGGTATCATTGGTGACAATTTTATCGGATCATATGTCTTACCGAAGCATCTAAACGCCCAGTCATATTACCAGGACTCCCCGAGGACGCTTCTTTGGGTGTCCTTCTAGTCATGTGGTTCATAGATGATGGAGCCCTAGCCCATTTTGCAAGGTCAGTTTGCCATTATCCCGACGGTACGGATCCTAATCGTTGGAGTGCACGCAAAATACCCGTTGCATGGCCACCATGGCCCGAACCGTAACCACTTGGAGTATTTCATTTGGTGCGGTCACTTAAAGCTCTCATCTACAGAGAATCCTGTTTCCCTAGTATTAACTCTTCGGTAGCGTATCTTAAACATCGTTGTGACTACATTCAACCGCAAACGAGTCACTCCCTGCTCAGACAGGTAAAGCTTGCATTGTTGCTCAATTTCCTGAGCTAAAGGTCCTTGAAATTGATGGGTACCTAGCCAACCACTTGACTTGTATGCTAATAAATACTATTGCGACATTTTTGTTGTTCTCATTCTTCATACGGTACCCGTTGCCGTAATGGTTCTACCCTTTTATGGGTGGAGATGAGATGGGAGATATGTGTATTTAAGGAATTGTTTCCCACCAAACATGTTTAATTACCGTCAACTATGTTTGTCAAGTTTACCTTAATTTCACCCTAATAATATATATATTATATATATATATATATATATATATATTATATAATATATATATATATATTATTATTATATATATAAATAATAATATATATAAATATATATTAATAGATTAAAGCAATAGAAACATCCGCATCCGCTTATGTGGATGTGAAAAATTAGATTCATCATTCGCTGATGGATGAGAATGATTTTACATCCAATACATCACTAAATTATATACATATAGTGAAGGTTGTATGCTATATATAATCTTACCTTTTAATAGATGCTTCGTGGGAAACAACAGGTATTTTTCAAGATTTTATATTTAATAACACAATTTCCTTTATTGTGTTTACCAACCACTTTATTTAATTTTATTGGACAATTCATTTTAGCAATTAAACGTTTTCGATGAAACCTGATAATACAGCACGCTCGAAGTGATAACACTATGGAATTAAGCAGTTTCCTTTTGCGATTAGCTATATTCGATGATGAAGGAGTTTAAGGCATCATGAACTTCGTATTTCAGTCAGCAGTTAAACATCAAAAATCATCGTTCTAACTTATGAAAGGAAGAAAAACCCTATAATAGTCTCCCCAAATGCAAGGCGAATTTAAAAGTAGCAAACTGAAGGTTAAGGAAAAAAATAACATGACATCGAGAATCTCTTCTTTGAGAGACTTCAGGATTAAACATATTGCCCTGCTCAGGGCCAACAAATTAGAGAAGTAGCAAGGTACCAGAAAGGGAAGAAGAATCGAAATGAGGAAATGGAAACACTGAAAACGAGGAAAATGCAGAAGATGCGAAAGATGATATCGCCCGATGGTGAAACAGTCGGAGGGAGCAAACTTGAATTAGAAGCTGTTTCCAAACTCGGAGCTGCAAAGGCATATATTGTTTTTAATTTGACAAGGGAGAGCATGTCCGAGATATATATATATATATATATATATATATATATAATATATATATATATAATATATATATATATATATATAATATATATATATATATATAATATATAATATATATATATATATAATATATAATATATATATATATATATATATATATATTAGGGTGAACCGGGCAGTGATTGGGGGGAGAATATTATTTCCCGAATTTTGTCAACGAAAACCCCACCAAAATGATCAGTCTTTAACAGAATTTTCAATAGCCAAAGTTTTTGAGCACGATTGAGCATGTTACTCGTGCCGCCTGGGCGTTTAAAGTTTCAAGAAATTCGCAATTTTTGGCTGGCTAGCGACGTCTTTGGCCGTATCTCCTGAAACCATATTTCTCATGATTTTATGTCTCAAATCATAATAGGCAATATTGTTCCTAAGGTAATTTATATTATATACATATTTGTTGCTACTTATAGTCGAACCGAGCTATAAGCAGTACCTTTGTCATCAAAAACGTAACTAGGAACCTCTATTAACGAACTTATGATATGAGAATTATTTAATATTTTTCAAAATATGAAATTAATTATGATGGAATAAAATGACAGAATGTCTTTGTTTTTACATATTTCAATGTATTTTTATAAGAAAAGAGAGTGACATTGCATCGTTTGCATTCTTTAAGAAGGTTATATAAAATAATGAATAATCTATTCTAAAGGTTTGGCTCAAAGTGATTTTTGAAACAACAGGATACAGCTTTCGGCATTTGTGTACTACCTGTTAAAACAATATTTGTTCTGCTCCTCATCTTTAGTGAGAAGGTTATTAAAGTCTGTAATTAATTTCCAGCTCCTCGTTCTGTCAACATCTTAAACCTGGACCTTTAGTGACTCACATCCCAATCCTTCTAAAATGTATATTTTTTAGGCCACTACTGGGTGGTTCTCTGAAAAATCTGCGTTAAATCTGGAAACACTCAAAGAAATTCATGGTCCTCTTGGTAATTAAACAAGATAACCCTGCATTAATCAGTTCTTCCAACTGGTGTCTTCAAAATTTATTGTTTACAATTCTTGAATTTTCTGTCTCGGTCTCGGTGTCATTTAGGACTTTGTTCGACATTTCCGATTTTTCTTCGTCTGAAATTGAGGAATCAAAGAACACGAGGGCTACAATTCTCATTTAAATACCACAACTGGGTTTAGAATTTTCACAGAGCTCTCTTCAAGAGATATCTTTGTCATCTCTCTGATAGTTTCAATCAAACCTTCGCAAGAGTCCCAAAGTCCTTGCTGGGAGGAAAGTGTGCTTTGTGGGCATTGAAACCAAGCTTTGCAATACACTCTAACGAGAAAATTACAGACAGCTTCTAAGGTACGTTGTTCTTCATGAGTCAGTTTGAATTGTCCGCGGAATAGAAATATCTTCAGACAGTAGATGGCCTTGCCCATCTACCTGGCATGACTGATGGCACCTGGAGATTTAAATTCCACTTCCGTTCCAATTACCCTTACTACAAACACCAAAAACAATCTGTAGGAGCTTCCTTGTAATCGTCCTCTGGAAAGTGATTGCGTGAGTTTAATGTTACATATCCGCAGTCATGTTGGCAATTACTTCAGAAGGTAGGGGAGTCGGAGTCGGGAAGTCGGAGTCGGAGTCGGAGTCCCGTGGAGTCGTGCAATTTTCCGGAATCGGGAATCGAAATTCTGTGCAAGTGGAGTCGGAGTCGGAGTCGGAGTCCGGAGTCGGAGTCGGCAGTCGAAAATTCCTGTGTAAGTGGAGTCGGAGTCGGAAGTCGGAGTCGAAAATTTATGAAACATTATTATTATTATTATTATTATTATTATTAACTAAAAAATAATTGAAATTTTATTAATTATTATTATTATTATTATTATTATTATTATTATTATTATTATTATTAATTCTTATTATTATTATTATTATAATTTATTATTATTATTATTTTTTTTTTTTTACAAGTTCTTTCAATTCTTCTAAATAGTTCTTTATTTTCAGAACAGAAATTTTATTAAGGACTATTCGAGAATAAAAAAGAAGTTAAAGCTTTTAATATTAAACCAATATTTCGCCTGCATACTTTAGGCGCATGATCACGTTAACTAACTATTATTTATAATCAGCTTACAAAAATAAATTTCTTAAATTAAAAAATCTACATTATTTTTACATTAAGTGTGAAGTTTTAAAAATACTTTTATGATAAATTAGGAATATTGAAAGATAGTTTATAATATTTTGAAATCTTGAACTATTATCATGATATAAGGTGTACCTGCAAAACACTCAAATATTCAAAAAACATTCGAGCATACTAATTCATTTCATTAAATTTCACATTGATGTCCCTGGCTTAAATTTTTTATAAAAAGAGATTCTGCTATGGGAAGATAGTTGAAAATACCAACTTGAAATAAAATTTTAAAAAAATTAGCAATTTCAGCTGTAGGAGGGGATTTGTGATCCGTCGTGTAATAATGCTTCCATATTTTACTTGGTTAAAGTACGTTAAAATTGACGTTGATCTGTCATGTTCTTCAAATTATGTATTATTATTTTGGTATTATTATTATTATTATTATTATTATTTTTTTTATTATTAATATATTATTAATTTTTTTTATATTATTATTTATCTATAATTACTAATTCATAAAATAATTTATAATTAAAAATGTCGTTATAATTTTAGGAAAGTTAAGTTGTATTTGTTTGGTCTTTGAATTTTGCAATATTATATATATATTATATATATTATATAATATATATTATATTTATATATATAATTATATATATTAATATTATATATATATATATATATATATTATTATATAAGTATATATATATATTATTATCGTCATCATCTTCCTTTTTCCCCAAGACTGAGGTAAGGTGCGTGACATGCTACCGGAAACAGAAAAGTAGTGAAGAATATGACGCAAGTAGAGTCGAAAAGAAAGTCCAGCCTAACCGCCCTTCCTATACCTATTAGTGAGAACTCATCCGTCAGAAATCCACCCTAGAGCTTCATAGAACCGCGACGGACTTTCAGCTATGGCATATCGTCAGTGTAGGGTTATCCTTGGCCCAGGTGGGCCACAACCATAACCTATCCTTCATGAAGATATGTTCCGTATTTGCTCGGCACTATTATTCTGTTCTTCTTCTATCATTCTTTTGCACCTTTCTTCTCGCCTCTACCAAAACTCACATTTTTCCTGCCTGCAGAATTCTTTACTGACTCAATCCAACTTTTTTCCTTCGTTCTCCAGCCGGTCGATTCCCAACACACTCACCACTATACATCCGCTTAACCAACCGATTATCATTCATTCTTTCCACATGCCAAACCATCTCAAACGTACTTTCATTTATCTCGTCATTTACCCTTCTTCACACCACACACTCTCTAATAACGTTCACTCCTCATTTATCAATACTTCTCACCACCTAACACTTCCCTATGATTGTCCAATCTGAACAACATTGAACTTTAGATCTATACCTCTTTTTTTTCAGACCATAGTCTCACTATACTATACAGTAACACAGGTAAGAACATACCCTCATGGAAGACCCTAGCGCACTCAAGACTTATTCCTTTCGCATCCGCCAACGATTTAATTGCTCCAGCCACCTTCCTGCCCTTCACACTTTCCGCAACTACAACTCTGCATCAATCCCGTTCCATTTTCCATCGCAAATATATCTAAATATTTAAACTCGGACACTTGTTCCAGCTGTTCACCAAATCTAACATTACTTCACACCGAGGACTGCCCTCACTCACAACCATAATCTTACTCTTATCTACTTTTACTTTCAAACTCATCCTTTTACACACCCTGCCAAATCTCTCTACCAATCCTCTCAAAATTTCTTCAGATTCACCACACAAAACCAAATCACCGCATATAATAATAGTAGCACCCTCCACTCAGCTCCATTCTCCATCATCTTAACATTTCCTGCACCCCCATCTCTAATACTTTCATAACCCCATCCATATATCAATTGAAAAAAAAAGGTAAAATATAACAGATCCCTCTCTCACTCCGATAATATAATATTATAAAAGATATATATAATTATATATTATATATATATATATATATATATATATATATATATATATATATA
The DNA here is from genome assembly GCA_015478945.1 of Trachelipus rathkii. NCBI lineage: Eukaryota > Metazoa > Arthropoda > Malacostraca > Isopoda > Trachelipodidae > Trachelipus > Trachelipus rathkii. The sequence goes on from JABUQX010046678.1 coordinate 19,793, forward strand.
TATATAATATATATATATATATATATATAATATATATATATATATATAATATATATATATATATAATATATATAATACACTTGAGACTGAAAGTATTAAACTGTTAATTTTATAATGGCTGTTTTATAATAAAAATAAACATTATTTGCATTATAATTACGTTATACATTGGTTTCCGAAACTGAAATAATATTTGTTTGTAATGTGTTGCGCCTGCAAATCTTTGTCTTTACTTTTACTTTACCGTATAGCATTTGGAGGTTAGATTCATTGGAAAAGGGCATAGTTTTTATAGTTCTCAAAGCAAGCGGAAAAAAATAAGTTGAAACAAAAATGTTTACTGTAACTCTGTAAGCACTAAGCTAAGGTCAGAGTCGAAATTTTGAAATTTGACTGCTGGAGTCTTAGTCGGAGTCGAAAATTTATCGAATTTTTCTATTGAGTGGAGTCGGAGTCGGATTCCGAAATTTTTTGTTTAAGTGGAGTCCGGAGTCGGAGTCGGAGTCGGAGTCCGAAAATTTTGAAATTGAATTTAAGGAGTTGGTTACTGGATAAGAGTCCGAAAATTTATTACGACTCCGCAAGCCCTTCAGAAGGTAGATGTCTTTTCACAATTTCGCTGATGATACCCGAGTCATATTGTTTCTTGTTGAGCTTTGCCAAGCATTTTGGAATCTCTTGAATTATGTCGGGTTGAGGCCCAGTTGTTTGATTCGAAAATTAAATTCGAAAACACCTCTCAACATGACTTCAAGAATATGTGGCGGCAAGCTAGGTAAAGCACAGCTCTATACCCAAGATGTTTTCCAAAATTGTTACAAGCCCCTTTGAGCCTTCCTGTGTTTTATGCAGTGGTGTCGATAACACATTTGCCTTGATCAGTATGGGAGCACACCCCATTCCTCGAGACAATCATAAACAGAGCCAGGGCTTGTTCTTCGCCAGTGCTTGTGTCTTCCACATGAACATCATGCAGGTTAGTCAATTTCATCCATAATCAAATTACAACAGCTATTCGTTCTTTCTTCTCTGTTCTTTAATTGTCTGGGAGAAGTTTTCCGTCCCAATAAACTATAACAGCTTCCTTCTCTGGTATATAATAAATTCGTTCCAAGATCTTCTCAGTGTATTTTTCTCAGAATACTTTTCGCCTTTCATGGATGTGGTTTTTGACACTTTGAACTCCTCAGGATTCTCCCAAGTTTTTTTTTTTGGGCCCCCCTTTTTTTTCTAAAAATTTTGTGTGGTAGCTTATGAGAATTCGTGTGGCATTTCTGTCAGATACCTTACACCGATCCAACAAACAGAGATAGTTTCATGGTTAAAATTTCCCTAACGCCACGCTTCATCCTTTTTGCTATGAGATGGTCCAGGGAAGTCCTCGGTTTCTTGAGAAGTACAAACTTCCAATTGGCAGCACATCCTCGATATCTTCATCGCATGTGTTCCTCTTCATCACTATCCTCATCTTCTCATCATCAGTCTTTATGAACAAAAGGAGAGAGAGAAAGGACCAAATTAATTGTGAAAATAGTTAAGTTACGTTTCTTGTTTTTTTGTTGGTGCTTTTGTAAAAACTAAGCAATAGAACCAGGGGACGTAAACGTACCTAGCAAAAGATCAAAATTCAAGCAAAAATAAAAGAATCTTAAATATGTCGAATAAACATTCCGCTTGAATTTTGCTCGTTCATTTTTGCAAGTTCCTTTTGAAGTTTTCTTTCTTTTCAGCTCGAGCTAACTTCAGATCAACTCCAAGCATAAAGCCTGGCCGACCCTTTTCCCTTTGGTTTCAAAAGAACTCCTTGTCTTCTTTTTGATTTCATCATGGCCAAGGCATCTTGGTGGGATATCAAAGATATCATCTACCTTTGAGGCGAACTCTTGAATTTGTTCTTTGCAGCTTTTGCACTCTCTCTCTCCTCTCTTCTCTCTCTCTCTCTCTCTATATATATATATATAATAATATATATATAATATTATATTATATATATATATATATATATATTATATATATATATATATATATATATAATATATATATAAATATTATATAATATATATATATGTATATTATATATAATATATATATATATATATATATATATAATATATATATATATTATAATATATTATAATATAAATTATAATATAATATATATCTGAGAGAGAGAGAGAGAGAGAGAGAAGAGAGGACATTATGTTTGATAGGTGATCTAAAAAGGGATGGTATAAACAGGTTCCTTTTGATGAAACAAAAATTTGTCTTCCAGAAATGATAAGAAAAACAGAGCTGAAAAAAAGTATTCCAAACAAAGCAGCAATAGTCGCGAATAAAAAAAACAAAACAGATATTTGAATCATCTGATGATTGAATTTAAAGGCAATAATTTTAGAAATGTTTCAATGTTTGATTTCTCTAGGGGGAGTATATGCCAATGTTTGTTAACACAAATACGGCCAAGATTAATTATTGACCAAAATTTAAACACCGACTTTAAAATCTTCATAGAAAAAATAATATTATTTGAACACAATTTTCTATAGAGTATACTAGAACAATTTGCTCTCTTGTTATTGACGCATTCATTATGGTGTGATCTGAAACCTTTCATTAAAATAACAAACCATTAAAATAACTACAAGAGTTATTTCGTTGTAAAAAGTTTGTATAAAATTATGCATTACAGAGTAAATTTAGTGTGGAATTTTGGTAAATTGATTTTGTGAATATTCGTTGAATACGAAAGTGCAACATATAATTTCACAACGGCTTTATCTATATCTATTAATAGATCTAGCATATAATGAGTTAATTGATTATATATCTAATTGTTTATTTTATATGTACCTGTATTATAATTTTTCGAATGCTAGACAACGTCTTTATGACAAAAAGGTTCTAGCCACATTCGAGAGTTATTAGATAATTTAATACTATTCGTAATAAATACCTAACAAACTAGGTCATAATTATATTATATATCATATGCAATGTCGCATTACGAATAATAAATTATAATTAATATATTAACAATTCACCTTAATAAAATTTAATTATCACATATTATCACGTATTGTATATATATATATATATATTATATATATATGTGTGATAATATATATATATATATTATTATATATATTATATATATATATATTATATAATATATATATAATAATATCATATATATATAATGTGTGGTGTGTGGTGTGTGTGTGTGTGTGATTGGTAAAATTTTCGAATGCTTGACAACGTCTTTATGACAAAAAGGTTCTAGCCACATTCGAGAGTTATTAAATATTTTTATATTATTCATTGATAATTACTTTAAATGCTAGGCCGGATTTACGATATCGTTGATATTTTAATGCATATCAGTGCCGTATCTGAAATTTGATCAAATGGTCCTTCGAACTGGATATTGTGTTACATCTGTATTCTGAGATACATTGTCGGATCCTGGGTCACACTTCGTACCTAGTCTTTGAGCTGTGTCTAAATAAAGAGATACAAATTAAATATAGAGTTGCATATAACTGTGTATATAAAATTAAAATGCCTACAGAAGAAAAACCCACTTTTCAGCAACTTATTAAAAGAAGAAGTGGGCATAGAGTTAGAATATCTCTCCTTAGTAGTGAAATGGTCCCTTTTATCACAAGATGCTAACTATGATAAAGTAAGTAGTTTTTTTGGGGTCAATTAAAGGAATACAAAAGTTCTATTGCTGGTTATGATGTTCAAATACATCTTTTATTGGAAGATGAAAGTGATGAATCATACTATTCTGACATACAAGAAAGTATGAAAAGAGAGGTTGAATTAAATAATCAGATGAGTCACCGCATAATTCATTGGACATAGCAGGTGATGTTTTACAGGGAGAACAAGCGGCCCGAGTGAATTTAGAGTCGTCTAATAATTCATTAGAAAATTATTTTCAAGGTTTAAATGTGAACTAAACGATTGATGTTAAAAGAACTTTAAGATCTAGAGACATTGCTAAAAGAATTGCAACTAAAACAATAAATGAATTAAAATTGTTAATTGAAGATATTAATGTAGATATTAATGATGTTAAGGTTAATTTTGAGACTTTAATAAATTATGATAAAAAACTAGATGAGTTAAATAATCAAATTCAATTGTCTATTGAAGATGATAATTTGTATGAAACCGAAGTTATTGATTATACGAACCAAAAAAAATTATTAGGAAGCAAATTATAGAAGTTGAGAATTTTATTAATAAATGTAATAAAAATAATTTATCTAATAGTTCTGGTGAGTTGAATAATATTAAAAATTCTAATCATAAGCTACCTAAACTCAATTTACCATATTTTGATGGAAATATTTTAAATTTTTCCCCATTTTGGGATGTGTTTTGTGATTCTGTACATAATACAACCATACCTGAGACTACTAAATCTAATTTCTTTTCCAATTACAGGGCTTGTTTGGTAATTATGCTGTGTGGTACCTACTTTGGAAAACATCGGAAATCAACATGAAGACGCAGGATAATTTAACGACGATGCTAGTGGTCAGAACGGATGATAAATTCTCAACAATTGCATAAGAGAAATTATGAGGGTGCAAATGAGACTCAGATTTATTTCTTACTATTTTTACTGCATAAAAATCTGGATTCCTTTTTAATAAAATATTTCTTGAAAATAGTTATCACATTTCCTTATAAATAATATTAAGTCATAATGGTCATTGTAATATTCTTAATAGTAGACAAATATGATACAAGCATTTCAATCTTCTAAAATATAATCTTGAGAATATTTTTACATATATTAGAATATGGAACGAGAGAGCTTCTTAAATTGTACAAAAGAGAATCTTAGAATATTTGTTATACGCGAGCATTCTATCTGAGAGAGAGAGAATTTTCTTAAAACGAAAATACCTGTTTTTGGAGATTGTTTCTTTAATGTAATACAATAAACATTAGGTATATTAAAACATTTTGATATTTTTTCATACACTATGATTCGACATAAATAGTTCATCACAACTGGTACATGTATAAAAATATTATTCACGATTGTGGTCACTTGATTATCAAAGATAAACACAGTTATTAAATGGGATAAAATATTCACTCTTCTGTGAACAACGAGAATTGAATAAATGAATAAAATATTAAGGATCACTTGCTAGATCAGGAACGTAATTAGAAACACTTGCATTTCAGAGATACTTAAAATAGATATGTTATCATGAACATATTAGAAGACATCATTTCACTTGTGACATTGTATAAAATCACATGAATGAATCATTGCACTGAACTGCCGTATCGACTTTCACCACGGAGTTCGCTTGAAACACATCTTACTCTCTCAGCTCACGAAACAGAACTCTTGATACTATTTATTTTTGTTCTCATCATACCTATAGTATTGACTCCGTTATTATATTCGCTTGACTCTCTCGTAAGACTTCTAAATATTTACATCTTAAAGCTACAGTGAATACTTTTGATTTTTATGAAAGTCTTTCAGAATTTGTTTATAATTAATTCTGTAAAGAATACTCTCTTCCCCTAAGAATTTTTACAATATTAAAAATTTAATTACATTCTGTACAAGAGTATGATAATTTAAAAACAAAAGCTATTTAACCACTAATCTAACCATAATAATTACAACCGAATGACAAATACGAAACAAACATTTCTTTATTCTTCCAAGATCAACTACTATTTCATCCGTTAACACTTCTGTACAGGATTCAGGGATACTTAAACATGGCAAAATATTAATAAAAAAAATAAAATAAAATAAAATACTCCAAAGTATATCCAATCGTAATCCACTAAAACACTTACCAGTAATGCAAGCAGTTCTAATAGATATAAAAAGAAACCCTGAAATCGTTATTCTGAAAAGGAGAAGTTGTTACGTGGGTATGAGCAAGAAGGTTGATTATTAGAGTCATTCAGAATTGGAGTGCTATGTGACGGATATATCTTTTTAGAAGACCTTAACCACTTAGGGCTCTGCTCCCTAGGGCCTTTGTAATGTTGATGAGAAACATAGCTACTATCAGAAATGTCAGATTCAGACTTTGTCCTACTAATACTTTGCTGATTAGAACTATCGTTAGGATTGTTAAAACCGGAAAATGAAGATTGAAAAGTACTGTCTGATCTGAAAGTTTGATCTTTCGGACTATTCTGAACACCTTGATTAGGCAAATTAAGATTAGGTTGTACTCTTATAGGGTCGTTAAAAGAAGGATTTGAATATTGAAATTCATTATTTTGCTTGACAGAAGTCGGATTTTCATTCATTCTTTGTGTATATTGGTGCGGGAAAATGAAGTTTTGAGACTCATTTTCTTGTGAAGTACTAGGAGATATTTGCTCTATTTCATCATTACTATCAACATTGAAACGAACTTGTTTAGATTTATTATACTTAGATGAGGAATAATTTGACTTTTGAGGAAGATTAGGATTTAAAATTGGTTCTGGAACCACCTTAAAGTTGTCACTATGGACGGCGATTTCACATCCACTTTGTAGACACTGCAAAATAAATCTATTATGACCTAATATACCCACAACTCTGTAGGGCTCATTCCACCTCTTAAAGAGCTTCTTAGGTACACCAGAAGGCTTAATATCTAAAATATATACACGGCTACCGATGACTATATTTCTCTCTAGAGCTTTATTATGTTGCCTATTTACAAATTTATTTGTTCTATCTCCAAGTTTTCCTTTGCAATTTCTCTAATAAGATTTGTTCTTATCGCTAGGTTTTTCAGATCTTCATGACTGGGACAAAAATCTTTATCTGGATTTATGAAAGGAGTTTATAATTGTCTAGATCGTAAGGGAGTCTTTTATTGTACCAATGGAGGACGAAATGGGGACTATCTCCTATGGTCTCATTGTAGGTGCTGTTTATACAAAGTTGGACAAAAGGAATAAAACAAGACCAGTCATCACCCTTTTCATTTACGTAATGACGGAGATAATTTTCGATCTGCAAGTTGGATCGTTCTACGAGGGCGTTACCGATAGGGGATCGAACGGAGATTTCAACTTTGTTAATTTTCCACAACTTACACAACTGTTTAAAGAAGGAGTAAACATATTCACATGCATTGTCATTCAGAAGAACGCTGGGCGTATTATGTCTGACTATAACACGGTGTAACAGCGCATTAGCAATGTGGACACCACTGCGAGACGGTATGGGGCAAAGCTCTAAGTAACAGGTGAGAGAATCTTTGAAAACAAGAATGTATTTAGCTCCAGTTTTCTTACACGTAGGTAAAGGACCGATTATGTCAGTGTGAACTCGACTGAAAGGTTGATAAGCAATTGGATATTTAAAGATGGGTGCCTTTTTCGGAATATTGCCTTTAACTTTCAGACAAGAAGGACATTCTTTACAGAACTCATGAACTAGTTTTGACATTTTGGGGAAGATATAACGTTCCTTATTTTTCTTTTCGGTTCGCACATGACCCATGTGGCTGGAACCCAAGGTACAATGACTAATATTTAGGACAGTATAAACTAAAGAATCAGGAATTTCAATGAGATATTGAATATCTTTCGTAACATAGTACAAAATATTTTTGATATATGCATGAGGGTAACTAAATGTTTTACCATTTTCTTTGATAAATTTTATAATAGGCGATAATCTCGGACATTTTTCTTGTTCGTTTTTAATGACTTCTGAGGTGAGAGTGAATAACTTTTTATTTACAAGAGAAGATTCTACATTAGAGACAGAACTGACTGGGACGATAGAGGGAGGATTGCGAGACAAATAATCCAGACAGATGTTTTTCTTTCCTTCAATATACAAAATTTCAGGATCAAAAGAGTTAACTTTGAGTGCCCATCTTGCAAGCTTGTGGGATAAATCTTTATTTTTGAAGATAGAGACTAAGTGTTGGTGGTCCGTAAATATCTTTATTTTATATCCAAACACGATGTGATAGGGACCTGTAAATACCTGGAAATATCTGGAAACAAGGTCTGTGAAATAGGGATATGAGTAAGCATTTTTGAAGCGAATGAGACAGGGCGATCGTTACCTTGAGAATCTTTTTGTGCTAAGACTGCACCTAACCCGACACCACTGGCATCAGTACAAATGAGGAATTCTTTATTGAAGTCTGGAAATTGTAATATAGGTTCAACATTGAGCTTCTGTTTAAGTGTTTCAAAAGCTTTCTGTTGTTCATTTGACCAGACAAACTTCGCATTTTTACGGAACAAGGACGATATAAGCTGGGCTACAACACTAAAAGAGGGAATTAAACTTCGATAGAAAGATGTAAAACCTATGAAAGCGCGTGCGGATGTGACATCTGTGGGAACTGGAAAAGATTTGAGCGCTTGAAGCTTCGTTGGATCGGCGGATAAACCATCAGAACTGATAAGAAAACCTAAATATACAAGAGAGCGTTTAAAAAAGTTCGCCTTTTCCAACTTGACTTTTAGCTTCGCCTTTTTCAAAGCTTCGAATACCAGTTTGAGACTCTGGTAATGTGACTCGATATCTTTGGAGAAAACAATGATATCGTCGAGATATATGAGAGCATGTATACCTAAAAGATGTGAGAGCGCTGTCTCCATTAATTTACAAAAGACGCTTGAAGCATTTTTAACACCGATTGGCAAAAGTTTATGATGATAATGACCCGGTGTGAAGAAAACGCAAGGTAGGGACGGCTTTCGGGTGAGACTCCCACATTGTAGTACCCAGTTAATAAATCCAGGGAGGTGTACACATTAGAATTGCCCAGCTTGGCAAGTGTATCCTGGATCCTAGGTATAGGAAACTATATCGGAATTATGTATTTATTAAGCTTACGATAGTCTAAAACGACCCTCACTTTCACACTATTCTTCTTGGGGATTACCAGAATAGGACTGGAATGGGGGGAGTCTGAAGCCTCTATATATTCTTTAAGGATACAATCGTTAATCCAGTCATCAATATCGGACTGAAACTTATGAGGCATTTAATAATTGAGTGTATATATACTTTGGAGCATCTGGAGTTAGCTCCAGCTTAAATTCGCCAAGAGGCCAATGATCAACCTTGTCGTTCCCTAAAGCTATGACTTTATTTGAAATTAAGAAATCAAGGATTTGTTCCATTTGAGACGCATCCTGCAGTACAACTAGGTCCGCCTCTTTCTTCGATTTGGACAGTAAGATTTCTTTATATACATCACGTAACTCGGCGTCGGAAAGTCCTTCAGAGGATTCGATTCTATTTACATTGGAATGTGTGCTTCTGAAAGCAAGAGAATTTGCCTTGGATATGACAGTATTTTTGTCAAGAGTGATAGAGAACGGACTGAAATTTATACATTTTATAAGAATTGTACCTTCTTTCACAGCGCTTAAAACATTGGCAAAAATGATATTTGATATGCAATTTTTCTCTGAAACAAGATAAATGTTATCAGGGGGTGACGAACCAGCTTGGGATTTTACATTGACAGACAAAATGGCGCTTGAAAAAGCTTCAAATTTAACAATATTTGGCAAGGATAATTCATAACTTTCGTCTTCAAAAATAGAAAGTTCATGTTTAAAGATTCGTTTTCGAAATTGAGATGATGCAATTTGGAAGGAGAATTGTCAGAGATGACTTTGGAATCGTCTATATTCGAAGAGGATTTATCGTTATGCATGGAATTGAAACTGTTTTTAGGATCATATACGCAAAGAGGAATTTTAGTTGAACCTGTTTCATCAACCATCGATAAATATTTGTTCCTTAAATTAAGGACGATGGGAAGATATGAGAGAACATCAGTACTTAACAGCATCTGTCCACTGAAAGTGCACTGGTCGTTCACCACGATTAAATGAATATTAAACAACTGATTGTTCAATAATAACTGAAGTTTTATTCTTCCTAGATTCGGAATGACATTTCCAGAGATTGATTTTAACACAATGTTATTTTATTTAACTCAAGGGGATATAACTTACGTAACCTTTCGAATACCTGGTAGCGTAATAACGAGACCCCAGACCCTATGTCTAAGTACGATGTGATTTCATAGATAAATTTATATTCTACTGTAAAATTTAATAAAAAAATCAGAAGAAACAAAAAAAAAATCTTTTTTTGTTACATTGTGTTATTATTAAAATTATTTACAATATTGGCCTCGAGAGGGCACATTACAACATTCTGAGGCTTGGAACTCGTAACCCTATTCAAAAATTTGAACTACGAAAAGGAGAAGATTGAGACAAAATTGAACGAAATTGCTGCGGATTGCGGAAATCGGAGGTGCGATTTCTTGGTGAAATGTGCGGTGAAGGCGGATTATGTGAGTGAAATTCATGTCTACTTGAACAATATTTCCCAGATTTATTATAAAAATTGGAGTTTGGTACGTAATTTGGGTCTAAAAAACTTACTTGAGTCTCAATATTATCATCGTAATATTGAAGAGAATGCAGAGACATGTTACTACTGTTTCTGTTTCCGGCGTTTTGCGGAGCGGTTTAACATTGATAAGACGGCATATTTTGCATTTTATTGGAAGAATTAACACCTTTAGAATAAGAGTTTGTCAGATTTTGACAATGATTTACTTGATAGTTCCTTTTTGAACTGCTTTGACTTCGATTAAAAACCGAATTTGAACCTTTTGAGAATGACTG